>CAUYQV010104776.1:0-97559 GCA_963574575.1 Galagoides demidoff | reverse complement strand
CAGGCGCCCGCCACAATGCCCGGCCATTTTTTGGTTGCAGCCATCATTGTTGTTTGGTGGGCCCGGGCTGGGGATTCGAACCCGCCACCTTAGGTGTACGTGGCTGGCGCCTTAGCCGATTGAGCCACAGGCGCCGAGCCAGTTTCTCACTTCTCACTCCCTCCTTAATGCCTTTTTTAAGGCTTCTGTCCCCTTAAAATCTCTACCACAGATTGCTTTTGCTAAGATAGCCAAAGACCAACTGAATCTTCCCATTCCTCTTAATTAGCCTGTTCAAGTAACTGTCTTTCACTTTAGCTCCTATGACTAAATTCTTCCCTATTTTTTCCTACTTCAGGGATTCTTCCTTTTCAACCTCCTTTTCTGCTCTTTTCCCCCTAACTTCTGCATTTTCAAGGTTCTGTTCTGGACTTTTTTTTCCTTCTCACAATTTCCCTGGGTGAGATTATATTCACTCTAATGGGCATTAAGCTGCTTCTCCTTCCTGCCCCCCTTGCCCAGTCCTCTCTTCCTGAGTTCCACACTCAACATTCAGCTTCTCACTTAGGAGCTCCACTTGACTATCACATGTGTACCTCTAAACTAAACCTGTTCATCTCTTCTTCTTTCCCTACCCCATGTCTCAGGACAGAAGCCTTGCTCAGCCCTGGCTCCAGCCCCAATATTCATTCAGCAAGTCCTTTGCAGATATGCCCAAGTATGTGTCAAATACAAAGTCTTCTCACAATCCCACTGCCAAGTCTCCAGCACCTTGTCCCTGGGTTTCTTCCAACTGTGCCCTGTGAGTGTAATTATTTACTAACATCAAAAATCTAATCAGTGTCAATGTCCTCATGCTTCTGAAAAGCTGAGTTTGTCTGATTCTGGATCAATGAAGGCCTGCATATTACAAGTGGTTTAACTACCTTTGAATCTGTAAAAATTCTTCTGTATCCCTCTTTTTTACTATGCATTTTTTTCTCCTGGTTGGGGGGAAAGGAGAATCAACAGATCGTTAGTCTAGCAGTTTTCTACAAACTGAATCTGCTAATTATATCCCTGTTTTGTCATTTAACATGTTTCTCTATTCCCTGTATTTCGTACAAATTGGTATGATCACATTGAGGTTGAGCTGGACTTCTCTGGGTCACGATTACTTCATTGGTACACTACATACTTCCACTAAGAGATGTGCAATACTTGGTTTCGCTCCAGTTAAGATGCTATGAGCCACATATGATCACTATAACTGACAAATCCATTACTTCATTAGGGTTTCCCTACATTCATTCCTCCT
This sequence comes from Galagoides demidoff, assembly GCA_963574575.1. Classification (NCBI taxonomy): domain Eukaryota; kingdom Metazoa; phylum Chordata; class Mammalia; order Primates; family Galagidae; genus Galagoides; species Galagoides demidoff. The sequence goes on along the minus strand of CAUYQV010104776.1, from coordinate 96,283 downwards.
CCTCCCTGATAATATTCCATACATTATAGTTAGCCTGGTCTTTACAAAATGCTAATCAGAACTAGGGCCACAAAAACAAAAAAAAGCTAATCAGACCAGGTCATTATGCTAAAGGATAAAAAAACCTTTCAATGGACTCTCCCTATCCTTAGAATAAAGCTGAGAATAGTTACAATAGCTTCTAAGTCCCTGCATGATCTGGCTCCTGTCTTTGCTTCCCACCTTACCTCATGCCCAGCACCCTTGAGATCCTTAGTTTTCTGTTCCCTTTATCTCCTCCTCTGTACTGTATGTCTACTTCACGCATGCTCTTTTTAGGCTACTACTCTAGCATAGCCAAATGCTTTTGCCTTAAACATAACTCCTTCAGTAAAGTGCCTTGACCTCATAGACTATGTTGAATCTTCTTGCCAAAAGCTTCTACAATACACCTGACTTCTCTTTCATAACATGTATCATACTTCTAGTTGCCCATTCAGTGACTTTCTTTCCTTGGTTATTATAAACAAGGGCAGAGACCACTACTATCTTCTTCAGCGCTAGACCTCAAAACTTAGCACTGTCCAAAATAGCATGTGTATTTAACAATTAGTTGCTGGATTAAAACCTCAGCCTCCAGGCCACATGTGGCCCTCTCAACCCCGAAGTGTGGCTCCTTGACCAAACTCAAACTTCAGAGATATTAAAAGGATCTGGTCTGCGATATTTAGTTCAGTCAAAAGGCCACACTCAAGGATCCAGAAGGCCACAGATTCCCCATATGTTAATTAAACTAGAGGTGAAAACCATCCTTCCATGGACAGGGATAAGGAGCCTTTCAAAACTATTACTTTGAAATACTTAAGATTTACAAATGACATTTTAGAGTATAATAATTAATAAAGCATCATAAATACATGAAATGCTCCACATTTTTAAAAAGATATATAAAAATGATTATATGCTAATTTGGAATAAACAACTATCTCTTCTCTAGACACTCACTGGATTCTATTGATCTGTTTCTTTCTATAATCTGTGACAAAAATACTTCTCTGAAGAACCAAAAAGCAACAAATAATATTAAAAAAAAAAATAAAACGACTCTCACTTTTATGGAGAGGAAGGGGTTTGATGAGATCTGGCTGTGCCTGAGCCACAGGTGCAGGTGGTCCTTTCCCTCCAATGTGGTTGTTCACAACAGGGTTCTGCTGTCTGCCTCTTAGCAGTGGAGACATACACCGGCGTCTTTTGGGGATCCCCTGCATATTTGGTTCTCCAGGTCGTTTATGTTTATTTTGAGGTCCAGCTACAAATTCATCTGCTTCATCTATCATCATACCCTTTAACCAAAAAAAAAAATATATAATTTTCTTAAATTTACACATACTGTTTAAATGGTACAACCAATCTCAATTAAAACAACTATCTTAAAACTATGTTGACATTTATTAGATACTCTACCAGGAAAATATTTTTGACTTACTTTAGTTAAATTAGTAATTGTTAAATTGACAGTGTCTACCACAAACATAGTCTATCACATAACATTTCAAAGTTACCTTTTTATCCAGCTTAAACGGGTTTCCAAACGTATGCAACCTTCTCGGCTGATCAGGATCAAGTTCTCTTAGTGGAGAAGGTACTTGCTTGAGGTATTCCTGGTAATTCCCCATTTGTGCTATAGGAACACTGTGTACTTGATCTTTCAAACAAAACAACAACAAAAGTTAACCTCACTAAAACTATATCCCATTTCATTATAAAATAATGTCTTCTTAAACATGAATGCTGACTAATGTTATTCGAGACAGTCCTCAAATACACAGAATAACATGTGATCTTACCATGAAAAGGAATCTCTTCTATTCTTTTCCAAATAACAGAATTTGTAGAAAACAGAAATACAATATAGTAGCAAAGAAAAGTCACACAGATAACCCTTTCTATATAAAGTTACTATTAGAATGCTTAAATCAGAGATGGCAAGGGCCGAAGCCTCTTCTGACTTGATTTATGGTAGGCACCATGGGTATGGCTAAATATTAGTATATACCATGTAACTGGCCATCCAGAGTTAAGCCATCAGATACTAGTATATCTCAGGAAAATGAGGGGAGAGGGTATGTGTGCATAAACACATGAGTAAAGCTAAAAAAAGAAACTGAACTAGTCAAAGGCTATTTGGGGAAGAAAATGTGGGGCAACAATGACGGTAGAAAGAAGGGCAGAGAATTAGGGATGACTGACCTTTTAATTCATTTGTTTCAATTTACAAATGAGAATATTAACACTATCATGTTCTTCAAACTTTACATTACCATACTATGCTTTTCAGAGTAGAAAGGAAAAAATACTATTAAAAATACCAATATTAGGGCAGCACCTATGGCTCAGTGGGTAGGGTGCCAGCCCCATGTACCGAGGGTTGTGGGTCCGAACTCAGCCTTGGCCAAACTTCAACAGAAAAATAGCCAGGCGTTGTGGCGGGCGTCTGTAGTCTCAGCTACTCTGGAGGCTGAGGCAAGAGAATCGCCTAAGCCCAAGGATTTGGAGGTTGCTGTGAGCTGTGATGCCATAGCACTCTACCGAGGGTTAATAAGTGAGACTCTGCCTCAAAAAAAAATAAAAAATAAACCAATATTGAAACCATGATCTAACCTTCATCTTGTCCTTTAAGAAATCTGCGGGTGCTCTTCAAAAGATTTGATCTCATTCTTGTTAAATGATCCAAAAGATTTCGTCTTGGTATATCATAGGCATTTCTAAATGTCTGTGGCTTCAAATCCTATTGAAAAACAATCAAAGACAAACTTTATTGTCCAACACAGAAGTAAAAAGACTAAAATCTTTATCAACAGCATTGGTTTGGAAATAAGATATATAAGTAACAGGCTTTAAAAAGTAAAATAAAGACAGATGATACAACCTTAATGTACTATTTTATAGCCAAAAGATGGAAATCTGAGATACCAAATTATCTCAAATTCACAACTAACTATAAAGATTTTATTATATATTCTAGACAAAACAAATAAACTCACTTAAGTTTAATATCCAAATTTTAAGAACTGAAGGTTTTTTAAAAAGCTTTGGTATATCATTTATGCACCATAAGATCACCTATTTTAAGGGTGATGAATGTTAGTAAAGGTATAGTTGTGAAACCATTGCCACAATCCAGTTTTAGAACACTTCCACCATCCCAAGGGCTAGGTATGATGGCTCATACTAGTAATTCCAGCACAAGGCAGATCACTTGAGGCAAGCAGTTCAAGATGAGCCTAAGCAATGTAGCTTGACCACCATCTCTATTTAAAAAAACAAAAACTTTGACCATCCCTAAAAGTTGTGTGTACCCATTTGTGTACCCAATCACTATTTCTATTTCCAGGCAACCTCTAGACCTGCTTTCTGTCTTTCTGTGTTCCATTTTATAAATGCAATTTTGCAATGTATGATTTTTTACATGGCTTCTTTCCCTTCACATGTTTTAGACATTCACTCATACTGTTTCTGTATCTATACTCTGTTCCTTTTTGTTCCAGAGTAGTAGTCCACTATGTAGCTATACCACATTTTTTAATTTATTCACCAACTGATGGACACTTGGATTGTTTCGAAGCTTTTTTGTCTATTTTATAAATAACACCGCTACAAACATTTGCATACTAAGCCTTTAAACAAACATATATTTCTCTTGAGTAGATACAAATAGAATTGCCAGTTGTATAGAAAATAGATATTTAACTTCTTTAAAAAAAATGCAAACTACTTTCTATCAGTAGTGTATGAGAGTTCCAGTTTCTCCATAACCTCATCAACAGCTGGAATTTTTCAGTTTTTTTTAAATTTTAGCCTTTCTAGCAGTTATGAAGTGGTATGGCTTTAATTTCCATTTCCCTAACGACTGGTAAGATTGAGCACTTCTTCATATTCCTAGTTGCATTTACATGTATTTATATACTTTCATTGGTCAAGTTTCTGTTCAAATATTTTGCCCATTTTTATTGAGATGATTGTCTTTTATTATTAAGTTGTACAAGCTCTTCATTTATTTTGATAAATGTCCTTTTTTATCCTAACCCTTTTTGTCCTAAAAAAGTCCTTTTTTAAATTTATGATTTTCTCCCAAGCTATACCTTGCCTGTTTAAAAAATAGTTTCTTATGAACAACAAAAATTTTTTTAGCTTTCATTAAGTTCTACTTATGGACGTTTTTTGGTTTGTACTTATATGTTGTATTTTCAAAATCTTTGTACCCAATAATACAAAGATTTTCTCTAATGTTTTCTTCTAGAAATTTACAGTTTTAGTTCTTTTTTTTTTTTTTTTTTTGTGACACAGTCTCACACTGTAAATCTGGGTGGAGTGCCATGTCATCACAGCTCACAGCAACCTCAAACTCCTAGGTTGGAGCAATCCTCCTGCCTCAGCCTTCCCAGTACAGGCGTCTACCACAATAGCCAGCTTGTTTTTCTATTTTTAGCAAAGATGGGTCTCACTCTTACTCAGGCTGGTCTCAAACTCCTGAGCTTAAGCTATCCACCTACCTCAGCCTCCCAGAGTGCTAGGATTACAGATGTGAGCCACCACGCCTGGCCTACAGTTTTAGTTCTTAACATTTAAGACCAAGACCAATTTAAGTAATGTGAGTTAAAAGGATCAAATTCATTATTTTGCATATGGACATCCAATTGTTCTAGCACCATCTGTTATTATTTTAACATCTTTGTTAAAATTGACTGACATGTGTGAGGTACGTCTAAACTTAATTCTGTTCCACTCATTTATATTTATCCTTATGATAATACCACACTGTGGTGATCACTGTAGTTTTACAGTAAGTTTTAAAATCACATAATTTAAGTCCTCCAACTTTTCTCCTTTTCCAAAATTATTTTAGCTATGCTAGGACCATTACATTTCCATATAAATTTTAGGATAAGCTTCACTACTTCTACAAAAAGGCTACTAGGATGAAGATATTTTTAATAATGAGTATTCACACAGTGTTTTAAGATCATGCTGTAGACAAGGTATAAAGCACCAAACTACAGTAAATTCTACCCTTAGCTATGTAACTTCAGGCAATCTCTAAGTCTCTGTTTTCTCAACCATAAAATGAATGGGTTAGTTTACTCTTCATCAGTCTAGCCATTCATTCCCATGCCACAGACAATGTTTTAATTCTAGAATGACAATTGGACAATAATGTGGTGATCAGTCTGTGGAAATATTAGAAGTAAGCACTTTTTAAGGTTTGTACAAACTGAATGTTAGCTAACAAAAAATTTAATTTATTCACCAACACAACAGAACATAACCAGAGCAGTACTGAATTCCTGTGACTATTACCTTATTCAGCAGAGCAACTTGGAAGCCAGTGTATTCCTTCATATTAAGGTCTAGCAGTCTGTGAGGGACATCCTCTGAAATTCCCTGGAGTAACTGTTGAAAATCTTTCCTATATGCCATTGATAAACCATGTGATCGGCTTCGGACCTTAATCCCAGTTTCCTGCACTACTTTTTTGCCTACAGAACCGATGACTCGATCAGATTCTATTTTGGCCTAAAGTAAAAATAAGTAAGAATTTTCTTGATATACTCTATAAATTGATAAATCAAGATACTAATGATTATGGTCTTCTATAAATTAGGTATTGGTTATATTTTTAAAAATATGTAAGAAATCGGAAACAACATAATTTATGTCAAGTACTTGGTAACCTAAATACAGTTTAAATAATAATGTCTTATGATTTTAAACCATTATTACTCCTAAGTTTTTGAGGCAACACCACCAACACAATTTCAATTGCTATTTTATTTATTAATATTCATGACACTTAAAACATGAAATATAAATGTACCCTAAATAAATATGTATATCCCCAACTGATAGGTGACTTAAAAATTAGAAGAAAAAGATCATCAACTTTTATTTAAAGATATTGTTATCAGCACTTAACTAAATGTTCAGGGACATGCCAAATAATGATGCAGTTTCTTCAACAGAAAATAAATAACAATATTTTGACTCCTCCCAAAGTGCATCTTGGTTACTACCTAGAAATGTCAGACATACTAGAAAAATTATACATTTCATAGAGCAGTAATTCTGTGTAATTTGGCAGTCAGTCAAAATGTATACCATGGTATCTATTAATGTAATTTACAGCCAGAAGGATAAATTTCAGTACTTTTATAAACTTTTCAAAAGAAACTCCCATTTTATCCAGAAGAGTTGCCTCTATCTTGAAAAAACATAGAAGGAAAAGAAACTCCTCCTATTTTAAAAGAAAAATCCGTGGGTTTTAAAACACAAAGCAAAACAACATTTTTTCTAAGTAAAAACAATTCTATGATTTCTTAAAACATAAATAATGTTTGCATATAGGAAGTCTGGGGCACATTAAATGAAGCCATTTTCACAAATTAGGAATGATTATAAAACTTTAACAGCAACATTTTAAAACATAGTATCACTGTGGACAGAATTATGTTAATGTAACATAAATGGCTTTGATGTAATATATTAATATAACAGGATTTCATTAGAACCATCAATAACTAGCTTCTAGCCTATTAAGCATCGTTTTAACCAAAATCATTCAGAAAACTTGTTGACTCACTCTACTTCCAGACATTACCTGCTGACTCAGTTTTTTGAGGTATGAAATGACACTGTAGCTCAGTCCATATTCCATACTGTCTGCTATTAGGTTAGGGGCTCCCATCATTCTAACAGCTTTCTTCAAGGGCTATAGGGAAAAAAGGAACCATTCACAACACTAAGCTTATTAAAAATGTATGGTTCAGCCTATAGGGTTTTTTAAAAACATTTTTAAAAACATTTTTTCAAAGGTATTATTTCTCCTTTTCATCAATAAAGAAGTACTATAATCATAATTGTATTTCAGTAAAATGTTTGTCAGTGGCATGACAAGCAGTATGAAGTAGTTTAAAAGGATTATAAGCTATAATAATAATTCCTGGAGCTAGGAAGGGAAGTGCTGAACTCCTTAGTCCCACTGAGAGATCCTATGTTTGAAGAAATGAATAAGAGACACATTGTAGAGACGGATCTAATTAACACTTGGTAGTAAGTAAAAAGGACTCAAAGAAAATACAAGATTTCTACTACTGCTATCATAGGGTGAGGTGAAAATCAAACAAGCCCTCAAGGAAACATAAATAGAAGGAAAATAGTCTAATATTTATTACAGATGTGGCATAAACTTTCAATTGTAAGGAAAGACAGAGAACCACTTAGTGCAATTAAAAATATCACTAGTAGGAGTGTCTAGCATATGTGAATGGGACAGAGCCAGAAAAAGGATGATCACTGTTACCTCACAAGCGAATACAAGCATTAGTGTCGAACTGGAATCAAACCCTAGCTCTGATATTTAACACCCATCCACCTCTGGCTAAGTCCTCAGGATTGCTACGAAACATTAACAGGTCAATCAATGGTCAACATCTGTAACAGTTCCTATTCAAAATATGTTTTTTCCTTTTCACCCTTTTATGCAATGGGTGCTGTGTGCTACACATTCAATACAACTTATCTCTTATAACTGTAAAATATGCCATGTTCAAAAGCTCAAGAAATTGATCCTCTAATCATATTAGTAATTACTTAGAAAGATTAGTTATAACTACATATTCTAATGTTACTGCATCAACAGCAAAAGAAATATGTAATAGTGGTTTTAGTTTAGTTCTTTTTGTTAAAGGCTATTTTTTACAAACTAAATAAATCAATGTATTTAATAAAATATTTGTTACTGGTCTTACCTATACACTAATTTTAAAGGAATCAAGTTTATTAAGAGCATATGGTTCTATGAAAACATACATTTATCTACCAGTAAAGGTATTTCTGGATTTGAGAAATAATGCGACAAAAAGCATTTTGCACCCTTAAAAAGAAATACAGTCAGCCCTTTGTACCTGTGGATTCTACATTACACGAATTCGACCAACCACAGATTAAAAATATTCAGACAAAATAAAAATGAGATTGCTGCATCTGTACTCAACATGTTTAAACTATTTTTTTCCTTGACATTATTCCCTCAACAATACAGTATAACAACTACTTACACATATCATTTACCTTTTATTAGATGTAAGAATTAATCTAAAAATGATTCAAAGTATACGGGAGGATGTGTATAGTTATATGCAAATATTATGCCATTTTAAAATACGGGTCTTGAGCATCCCTGGATTTTGGTATACAGAGGGGGTCCTGTACCCAGTCCTTCACACATACCGAGAGATTAACTGTAATCTCAAAACTTAAATTTAAAAAGGTACTGATAGTACAACAATCAAGGTTAAGTTCTAAAGCCAGACTGAATTCTAGATGCCCTCATGCCGCAGTGTGCTAACCATGAAGAGTGAGACAAGTCACCTCACCTTTTAGTGCCTTAGTTTCTCTGTCTACGACATCATTTCTACCTCATACGGTAACTATGAATTAAATAATGTCAATGCACATAAAGTGCTTAGGACAGTGTCTGACCTACAGTAAGCAGCACATACATGTTCTCACCATCATTACCACCATTTTTCTCCAACTCACTGAAACCTATCTGTACCTTTACATCTATATGGATCACGTTTACACTCAGTTTTCATTCCATATAATCTATAACAGCAATAAATGGAAGTCTGAAACTATGAAAATAATAAAACATTTTATAACAAGTTCTATTTTTAAACAATAAAATTCTTACCCCGAGATAGTAGGGAGGCATTGTCTTCAAATAACTTTCAAACGACTGTCTCCATTTCAATGTTGGTTTTGCTTTATGCACTTTAAACAAGTCATCTAGAAATGTATAACATACACTATCATTGTTCATTGTTTTTACATGTAAATCAAGTCAAAGTAGTTTCCTTTTTAAAGTCTGCTTTGTTCCATGTGAGAAAGTAACATCAGATGTAAGTTGCCCTTTGTTTTTTTGAGACAGAGTCTCACTCTGTTCCCTGAGCTAGAGTGCAATGACATCATCACAGCTCATAGCAACGTCAAATTTCTGGGCTCAAGCAACCCTCCTGCTTCAGTCTCTGGAGTAGGAATCACCATACCTGGCTAATTTTTCTATTTTTAGTAGAGGTGGGGTCTTCCTCTTGCACAGGCCAATCTCGAACTCCTGGCCTCACATAATCTTTCCACCTTAGCCTCCCAAAATGCTAGGATTACAGGCATGAGCCATTGTACCACCCAGACATAAGTTTTTAAGAAAATTAAAAGTAGTGAAGTTTCTGGCCTGGCATTTTCTATTTGTAATACCATTTTTAAAATAAAAAGGTACCAGTTATGGTCTAAAATTACATACGACAATGAAAATAGATAATGCACAAGGAAAATATATGCCCTACCTAGACATAAAACAGACATAAGGGAAAACAGTATGTACAACATTTTCTATAAAATATACCTACTAGTTATTTTGACCATGACTTTTAAATTTGGTGTGATTTCATGGATGGAAAGAAGTTTTCTCCAATAGCACTCTTCTAATAATGATAGCCAAATGGTAACTAAAAACTAACTTTTTATCATATTACTCTGGACCAAATTACTTCACTTTAAAAAAGTCTGCCAATTGAAAATTATAGACAAATTCTTAGAAAATGTACTCAGGATCTTACGACTACGGTATGCTTCTACAAAGTGCCTTATATATCCAATAGAAAGCCTACATTACCAATTCCAAGAATGTTAGAAATCTAACTTGCAGAAAAATTAGAATATTTAATTAGAAAATTTAAAATACAATAACATTATTAATTGGCAGACTAAAAGGTGTTTTAATACCGACTTTCAAATTACACAAACATGAACAGGTTGTTATGATTATTTCTTTAGTAGGTTTAACATTTCAGAATATTCAAAATATTTTCATTAATTTCCAGAAGGTAAGAAAAAGAACAGAGAAATGTTTCCTAACATTTGTGTTTAGGATTTCTGTGTATGCTGAGTCACAAAGGATGTGACAAGAATGACTTACCTAGAAGGGGAAGGAGGACTGGGTAATTGTAAGGCATCACAAATAAATTGACACAGTTCAGTGCTGTACTGGCTTTCAAGTAACCAAAAGGATGACCAAGTTCACTATATTTAGCACTATTGCTCACATATACCTGTTAAGAAGGAATGGTTAAAATTTCGTATTTAACAACCTTTAAAGAATGCTATATAAACCATTGATTCAATTTAGCATTTTAAGAAAGATCTCACTTAAATTTTTAAATTACAATCGTTCAGCTCACCTGCCAACATGTTTGAGGAGATTTCCTTTCCAGGATAAATTGAGTCAGGGGTGAAGGTTCCAATTCATATTTGTCAAAAGGAAGTTTGTCAATAACCATTGGTTCACAGTCTGTACAGGAAAACTTGACGACAGGATGAGATGTACGAGGTGGCTAGAGGAAAAAGTCTTATTATTACTATTTACACAAAATGCTGCAAGCATTCAGTTTAAGTATTCCTCAGTGTTAAAATTTACTCAGTTCCTCTATTTTGCTGGTGAGTACAATTTATAGCTAAAAGTTACACTAAGCTGAAAGAAATACCGCAGAACCTCTACAGCTGACCACCTCCTTAAGTTGACTTACTTTTCATGGACCAGACATGGACCACATGCACATACCAGCACAGTAGGCCTAGCTCCTTATGCTGTCCACCTCTGTTATGTTGACCAGTTTGTTACACAGTTCCTTAGGTGGTCAACTTACATTGAATACACAATGCTTAAATTATACATTTAATATTCACAAGAAAAAGGCAAACACTTTAAATCTAGGAAAAATGAAAATCATTTTAGCTCTTAAAATCAAATTTACTAGAGTTAAATGTAAAACTTTGGAATCAAATGAATACTCATTAATTTTTACATCTAAGAAATAAGAAATGCATAGAAACTTTCCAAAGTCTTCATTTGTAGCAATTAACTTACTTATATACAGTAGTGGCCTCCAAACTCAGGACATACCTTCATCAGTTTATGATTGTACATTAGGATATGCATATACTTACTTCTAAATTATTTATAAATATTAATACATACATATGTAATATGTACCAAAATAATATTAACATAGGAGAAAAATGCCTGTGGTACATACACCCTACTTTGGAGTTTCTGTTCTGGAAGTATAAAAGATACAATACTTTTTTTTTTTTTAAAGGTATATTATCCCCTTATTTACCCTTTAGTAGTCTCCCTTAAAAATCACACTAACTGTGAACAAGATACGAGCTACAAGGAAATAATTTGAAATTTCACAGCCATAAAGGACTCTAGTAGCCCACTCAGGGGCTGTTCCATGGTGCCTAACCTACAGCCTACAGATTGTGCTTATCTGTGGTGTTGGATATCATGAAAGTTAGGACAGATCTTTTTTTTGCTTATCAGCTTTCATCAGTGTTTGTATATTCAATGAGTGGCCTAAGACAACTCTTATTTTTCCAGTGTTCAACAGGGTGGAAAGTAAGTTGGGCATTCCTAATTACCCAAATCTAGTGTGTTGGAACCAGAACCAGGTTTTTCTCATTCCCCCTCATGAATGTACCTACTGAACATAACCAGACTCTACCGGACATGCCCTAGAAACATTATATCCAATTCACTGTATTTTCCCTAAACCATAATACCTACTCTAAAAATCTTTAACCTTTCTCATTCTCCATATTTAACTGTCAGAAAGAACTAGCCAAAATGATAATCACAAACTCTAAGGCACTTACACACAATCATGGCAGGTACTAGGTGCCATCTTCTTTCACTACTAAATTCTCGTATTAGACTAGTCCAACTGCTTTTTAATTACTCTCCCTAGTCAACCCTCCTCCAATCAGTCCTATGATCATGAGATAGAAATACGATCATATAATTCCCTATCTAAAATTATTTCGTAGAAGTAGTAGCATAGTGTCCAGACCTTCAGTATCCATATGAAGACCTGCCTTCCCACCACCATGCCACAGAGACCCTATGTCCTTGCCACACCAACTACATAACAGTTGCTCCAATTGGTCATCACCTTTCAGGCCTCTGTTGCACATGTCAACCCTGACTGCTTTATTATTTTCTCCTCTGTATGCTGCAAACAAATTAAGTTTTGAAGAATGAGTTGGCAAGTACCAAACTCTAAGAAACTTCTCCCTTGACACCCTTCCCTCCCTGTACTCCAAACATACACCAGGTTTAGGTCTCACCTCTTCTGGCTCTCCTCCACCCTCTATTATAGGTGGCACGCTGTACTTTCTGATATGTCAGTGTCCAACATTCAAGAGCGTAAGCACTGTATTTCCTTCATCTTGTACCCCTATGCCTATCATGCACCTGACTACATAGCTTACTGAATTCTTCAGTCATGAAATATAGTTGTTTTTTTTTTTTTTACAACATTTGCATTTGTTAGGTAGAGTCCCTCTTGTAGTTCTGTCCCACATCCAGGAGGTGTGCCACAGACCCTTACACTGTGCCCATTAGGTAGGAGCTCATCAATCCCCCTCTCTCCTCCCTCTTCCCCCATGCCTTGTTCTCTCTTCCTCCCAACTTGAACTGAGTTTTCCTCCTATGTGGGCAGAAATACAATAACTTTTTTTAACAAAAAATTGAGATCCAAGAAGAAAAGTGGAGGGATAAATTTCTAGAACCTGGCAAAGAAAATTTTGCATAAAATTATTGTCTAATCCCCAAAACAATCCTATAAGACAGGAGTTATTTTTTCCATTTAACAAATGAGAAACTGAAGCTCAGAGAAGAGAATTAACCAAAGGCACATAGCTAATAACTGGTAGAGCTATGATCGAATTCACAACCAGTCTCTAATAAATCACATTTCATTTCAGTAGCAATACTTCTTGTTTGAAATGCTATTGTAATTTATAAAAATTTCACATCCGCTCTAATACCCTTTAGTTACTAAATTTTGCAACTTTTTTTCCAATATTATTTCTTTCTTATGATATCTCTTCCATCATTTTAATTCGAACTCTTAACATCTCTTACATGAGCTGCATCAATAGCCCTCCAGGGAGCCTGCCTATCCTTCAAACTCCATCCCCTTCTAATCTTACTACATATAACCATCACCAAGTAAATTTTTCTCAATTAGCACTCTGTTAAAAGTGACAATCTTCAACTGTTCTTTGAATTCCACTTAAAAAAAGCTCACATTCCTTAACCTTCCATTTAAAGTTATAAACAATTTGGTTTCTTTAATAGCACTTTCAGTGTCCTACACAAATAGTATGATCCACTCATACTTAGCTTCTTGTAACTCTTTTAAATACATCTTGTTCATTTCCACTTTCAAAATTTTTTGTCAAAGTATAAACTCCTCCAACTGAAAAGTACCCACCCACAATGGCTTGCAATAGTTTACAATGGGCCACTAAAATAATATTAATAAATAAGGCTTATGATATTGGTTTTGGATTTCTTTCCTTTATAACTTAAATACTACATGTAAATTTAGTAGATGTTAAATAAACACAACATAATGAATAACCATCAAGGTAATATATCATGTAAAATGTTACGTTCTTCATGAGTTTAAAGACCTCCAGAAGACAAAGTGAAATTTCTAAGGTAATTGGTAAAAAGTTTCTCTGTAAGGACAGACTAAAAAAATACAATGGTTCAATAAAAAAAAAGTTATAAGGAAGATAACTCAGTAATACTTATAAAACCTTAATTTTATATGCTAGTACATTAAATACCTAATGAATAAAGGAAATACACTTTATAGAACTTACAGAGACTCAAAGTAAAAATTATCCTGAAAAGCTAATACAGATTCAAAGTACAAAATGTATCAAGGAAGGTTCTAAATAATAGCTGCATGAAGACTATTTAATGATCTTTGAAATACAATTCTTATCTATAAGTAATTATCAAAGAGAATCACTGCCATGTTCTACTATAAAATATTCCTTAGTTCCTTAGGGAAAAACATTAATCCGAAAAAAATAATGTACTGAGACCAAACAGTTATTTATATAAATGTATTCTTTTTAAAACTCATATACATAAAATGAATAATGGCAATTCACTGTGATCATTCAACAAGCATCAGTATTCCTAAAAATTCATGTTAACCAATCTTTTCTAGCTTAAATCTCCAATCTCTAACACTGGATATATAAAACCGAGGAGGTCCAACATCAATTTCTAAAACTAAGTCCTAAATAATTGCAGGCAAACTATGAGAATTATTTCCTAAACCTTCATATAAATTCTAAATTGTGTCCTAGAGAAAAGCCCTCATGTTACTTTATGTTTGGATTCTAAAGAGGAAATTGTTACATTTATGGTTCTGAACCCAGATGCCAAAAATGTAAGCACTGTATTAGATTCTAAAGGAAACATGCCCTCTTCAATTAATTCATAATGAATGATACAGTATACCAATGCAAGGAACAGCACTTTGAACATCCCCCTAAAAACTAACCATGCCTTTAACTTACAATAGTGTTTATTTAAAACTAATGTAAAAGGCAACTAACTCGTTACTGTTACATAGTTAAAGTCTCTCTTGTACTTACTAGTGTTGGAGAATTTTGATCTGGCCAAAAAGATTCTGGAACAGGCCAATGACCTATAGGAACCCCAGTTTTAGGATTTGGTCTGACATATATGAGTTTGTGACAGCTATGCCACGGCTGAGATCCAAAAGGCCTTGATATATCTGGCTGCCCATCTATAGCAAAGACATTAAGACAAAGAAAGCATGTTATCATTATGGGGGGAAAACATAAAAAGTTACATTATATTGATTACTACGTAAGTTAATAAAAATGCCTTAATACTTTTCAGCGCTGGATTTTCCTAAAATGGCAGAATATTATGACTTATCAACATTGAGATGCTAATTATAATGCATTAGACCGTAATGTCTGCAAATTCCAACTATAGGTTCACCAGCTTAAAGGAGATCCCACAGCATCATCTGCTTTCCCAGTCACAACACGTACTTTGATGGTGCACATGTGTTTAGCAATGACGTTTCCTCCAGTAGATAAGAACAAGCACCCAATGTGCTGTGCCTTCTTTATCATGATATCTCCAGTGTTAAAAATCAGGCCAGCCACACAGTAAATACTATGTTAAGTATTGCTAATTGCATATTTCTTAGTCACCATTTTAACTAAAGCCTAATAATAACAACAACAAAAAATGATATGCAAATCTGGATACAAACACCTTTTGTTGGAGACACAGTCTCAACTCTACCGCCTGGCTAGGACTATAGGTGCTTGCCACAATGCCTGGCTAATTTTTCTTCTTTTTTAAGTAGTGACGGGGTCTCACTTAGCTTAAGGCTGGTTTCAAACTCTTTTCTTAATACAAATAATGTAAAGTCACCATCTTTTTTAGTGACTGAATAGTATTCCATAGATATATATAGCACAGCTTGTTAATCTATTCCTGGATTGGTGGGCATTTAGGTTGTTTCCACAATTTGGCAATTGTAAATTGAGCAGCAGTGAACAGTCTAGTGCAAATGTCCTTATAATAAGATGATTTTTTTTCTTCTGGGTAGATGCCCAGTAATGAGATTGGCAGGATGAAATGGGAGGTCTAATTTGAGTTCTTTGAGGATTCTCCATACTTCTTTCCTAAACAATGTGTTAGTTTACAGTGTAAAAGTGTTCCCTTCTCTCCACATCCACACTAGCACCTGTGGCTTTGAGATTTTGTGATGTGGGTCATTCTTACTGGGGCTAGGTGACATCTCAGGGTGGTTATGATTTGCATTTCTGTGATAATTAGGGACTGTGAGTATTTCTTCATATATTTATTAGCCATTCATCTGTCTTCTTTAGAGAAGGTTCTATTCATGTCTCTTGCCCAGTGATACTGTGATTATTGGCTCTTTTAATGTTGCTTGAGTCCTCTGTAGATCCTAGTTTACAAGCTTTTGTCTGATCCATAATACGCAACTATTTTTTCCCATTCTGCAAATTTCTAAACCTATTTGGTTGTTTCCCATTCTATTTGCTTTGGTTGTCTCCTAAACTGTACAGAAGCTTTTCAGTTCAATTAAGTCCCATTTGTTTATTTTTGTTGTTGTTGCAATTACCACTCACGTCTTCTTCATAAAGTCTTTCCCATGCTGATACCTTCAAGTGTTTTCCCCACACTTTCTTCAAGGATTTCTATTGTTTTGTGTCTTAGATATACATCTTTTATCCATCTTGAATCAATTTTAGTGAATGGAGAAAGGTGTGGGTCCAGGTTCAGCCTTTCACTTGTGGATACCCAGTTCTCCCAGCACCATTTGTTGAATAGGGATTCTTTCCTCCAGTGTATTTTCTTATTTAGTTTATCAAAGATCAGGAGTCTGTAAGGTATTAGTTTCATCTCATGGTTTTCTATTTGGTTCTATTTGGTCTGTCTCTATTTTTGTGCCAATACCATGCTGTTTTGATCACTAAGGCCTTACAGTACAGCCTAAAGTCTGGTAGGCTGATAAACTGGCTTTGTTTTCATTACTAAGATTTGCCTTAGTTATACAGGGTTTTATCTGGTTCCATACAAAATGAAGAACTATTTTTTCCAGTTCTTCAAAGTATGCTGTTGGTATTTTAATGGGGGTTGCACTGAATCAGTAGATTGCTTTGGAAGGTATAGACACTTTAATAATGTTGAGTACCAGCCATGGGCATGGTATGTTCTTCCATTTGTTAGTATCTTCTGTGATTTCTTTTCTTAGGATTTCGTAGTTTCCTAATTTATAGAGGTCCTTCACCTCTTATTAGGTATATTCCAAGGTATTTGATTTTCTTTGAAGCTACTGTGAAGGGAATTGTGTCCTTGACTAGCTTCTCATCTTGTCTTTTATTGGCATATACAAAGGCTACTGATTTGTAGACATCGGTTTTATATCCTGAGACATTATTGTATTTTTTGATTACTTCCAGGAAACTTGGGGTTGAGTCATTGGGGTTCTTTAAATATAAGATAATGTCAGCAAAGAGGGAGAGTTTGACTTCCTCTGTCCCTACTTAGATGCCCTTTATTACCTTCTCTTGCCTGATTGTATTGGCTAGAACTTCCAGGACTATGTTGAATAGTAGTGGTGATAGAGGATAACCTTGTCTGGTTCCAGTTCTGAGTGGAAAAGCTTTCAGTTTTAGTCAATTCAGTATAATATTCACTGTTGTAGATGGCTTTGATCAGTTTAAGAAATGTGCCATCTATGCCTACATTCCTCAGAGTTCTAATTAGAAAAGGATGTTGAATTTTATCAAATGCTTTTTCTACATCTATTGAGAGGATCACATGATCTTTGTTTTTGCTTCTGTTGATATGGTTGAATATCCATATCAATATCTTCTGTTGAATTACGCTTATGGACTTGCTATGTGAAACCAACCTTGCATCCCTGGGATGAAACCTACTTGATCATGATGTATAACTTTTTTAATGAGAAGTTGTAATCTCTTGGCTAGGATTTTATTGAGAATTTTTGCATCTATATTCATTAGTGAAATTGGCCTGAAGTTCTCCTTTTTAGCTGGGTCTTTTCCTGGTTTTGGTATTAGGGTGATAGAATGTGTTGGGGAAGATTCCTTCCTTCTCAATTTTCTGGAATAGTTTCTGTAGAATGGATATAAACTCTCCTTTGAAGGTTGACAAATTGCGGTGTAAGGGCATATTGACCAGGGCATTTTTTTGTTAATTTTTTTTTTTTTTTGAGACAGAGCCTCAAGCTATCCCCCTGAGTAGAGTGCTGTGGCATCACAGCCCATGGCAACCTCCAACTCCTGGGCTCAAGAGAGTCTCCTGCCTCAGCCTCCCAAGTAGCTGGGACTACAGGCGCCCGCCACAACGTCCGGCCATTTTTTTTTTTTTTGGTTGCAGCCATCATTGTTGTTTGGCGGGCCTGGGCTGGGGATTTGAACCGGCCACCTTAGGTATATGTGGCTGGCGCCTTATCCGCTTGAGCCACAGGTGCTGGGCCTAGATTTTTTATTGTTTCTCTGATCTCAGGGCTTGAAATTGGTCTGTTCAGGAGATCTGTTTCTTCTTGATTTAAGTCTAGGAGAGGGTGTAATTCCAGGCACTGACCTATTTCCTCCACATTCAGATTTCTGGACATAGAGTTTCTTGTAGTACTCAGAGATGATCTCTTGTATTTCTGTGGCTTCTGTTAGTTCCCCTTTATCATTTCTGATTGAAGTTACTAGTGATTTTACTTTTCTGTTTCTAGTTAGTCTGATGAAAGGATTATCTACTTATTTTTTCAAAAACCCAATTTTTGTTTTGTTACTTTTCTGCATGATTTTTTTGTTTTCAATTGCATTAATCTCTGATTCAATTTTGGTTATTTCTCAAACTCTTGATCAAACGATCCTCTCCACCTCAGCCTCCCAGAGTGCTAGGATAATGGGTGTGAGCCGCTGCACTCAGCCTTCAAACACCTATCTTTAACCTAAAGATAATTTTAACAAAATTAAAAGTAACTCCCTTCAACAACTCAAGTCAACATTTAATTAGTGGCTAACTATAAGTCAAGTATTACAATAATTTAAAATTAAACATATTCAATGTCTCCCAATACAACTAAAATTTTGAGTTTGTTTGGTTTTTTAAACCAAATGCTATACAACTTAGTCTTATCCCCATTCTTTCATTTCCATAACTTTTCTCCTTTCCCACTACCCACTCCAGGGGACACCTTTGCCAAGTGTCATTAATGACTTTCCCATCTTGAGATAAGTTACACACAACGCAGAAGGTCACAGGTATAAACTGTCCATTGGTTCTAGTATGATGTCTTACACCCACTGGCTACTGGAACAAGTCCATGATCACAGAAGCTGAGAAAAACACCTAGAGTTGAACACTCCAGGGAATTAAAAGACATGAAAGAAATACATATATTGGAAAGGTGCAGAGGTATATAACACTACAAAGGAAATCAACAGGTTCCTTATCTGTAAATGCTTAAAATGCTTTTTGGCTCTTATTAAAATTTCAGGCAATAAATAATCATTAATATTGTTATGATAATGGTACTGAATCACCACCAGTTTACTTTGACTTTCTATGTAATCTTCCTTCTTTACCAATAGCAGTTTTTTCATCTTGATAATACAGCTTTGTCAATCTCAAGGCCAAATTATAGTAATATTTTTTATTGTAGTTAAGTAAATGATAAAGCAAGTTTCAAATATCTATATGAAAAGTACAATACCTTCTACAGGGGAAGGATCTGGTCCTGCTTTTTCAAAGTTTATTACTACCCCACTTTGCACTTTCTGCACCAAGGACTCCAGACACTGATTAAGCATTCTTGGAGAACAAACAGAATATGAGCGGCCTGAGATTAAAAAGAAAAAAAGCAGAGAACAGGAAAAAAAATAAAACTAGTTAGCTGTAAGAATTTCTACCTTTATTAAGAAAAAACCATGGTGGGGTTTCTGACAGTACTAATTTAACAAAAGTTCAATGATAAAGATGGACTTATTTCATCAACTTATGGAAGAATGAAGAAAAATAGTTATTTCCAACCAACCAACAATCTCATTTTGAAAGATTATGTATATTTTTTACTTTAATAACAGGAATTTAGAACACAAAACTCTTAGTCTGAATAACCATACTAGGAGGAAAAAAATCACACATACATATATAAATTATATATATAAAAACATTATTTCTGTTATCTAATATATTAATAATTTATCTTGAACATACACACATATGCACACAACATCCAGTAATTATCTCCCCAAAATTTTATTCCTGAGTAACAAAAAATACTGTCACTGAGATTTACATTAAGCACAGAACAGATATTTAATAACTATTTAACTAGCCTGCTGGCAATTTTTATAAGTGTTAAATATTTGCATTTTAATATACAGACGGTAGTATGTGTTTTTCTGACTTTCATCTGACTCACAGACTTGATAATTCACCTATTTTAAATGGATACCTCTTTCATATATCTTAACCTAAAATACTTTCATTTCAGTTCAGAAGCATTAAAATGCTAGTTTTTTGGTTGTTTTTTTTCCCTAAGATACCAGTGAAAAAGTCTATTAAACAGGATTTTCAACACAAGTATCTAGACCTTTGCTGTCCAATACTGTAGACACTTAGCCATATGAGGCTATTGAGAACTCAAAATGTGGCTAAGTCTGAATAAAGATGTACAGTTAGTTATACACTAGATTTTTTATCTCATTAATAATTTTAAAATATCTATTTCATGAAGTAATATTTTAGATATAGATTTAAAGAAATATATTATTCAAACTAATCACACCCATTTCTTCTTATTTTCAATGTGGCTACCATGAAATTTATAATTACAATATGGAACTTCAATCATATTTTTAATACAAGTGCTGATCCAGACCAACACTTAAAAAAACTGACAGAGAAAACTTATTTTCACCCAAACACCTTGTAAAGTTATTTGTTAATAAGCACAATATGAAGTTCTACACTCCCACAAATTCTACCTGTTACATCAGAACACAGCTACAACGTTCTATTTGACATATGGAGTTATTCTATCAACTTGTATGTGATCTGCTAATGGCTACTCAGAAAAGAGAACATCAGACATGAGTAATTCAACTTCTCAAATTCAGCTTTACTCAGAAAAACAAGTGTCTTTCCAAACAACATACTTGTATACAATAATGATGAACATAATCATAGAAATACCTACCAATTACTGAGTACCCATGTGCTGGCACTGTTCTCATCATTTTATCATATTAACTTAATCCTAACTACTACCAACAGGAAAAGTGAGGCTTCGGAAGTTACTTTTCCAAGTTAGTATAGTAATACAAACACAATTCAGTACTTAGAATCTTATATAGAAGTTGAGTATCTTATTGCATGAGATTTAAGCATTCCCAGGATGTCATTAAAAAACAAAAATTTTAAAAATTTTAAAGTATATAACTGTGGCAATCCTCTACTTTCCTAATCAATTACTTGATTAGAAAAATATAAGCAAATGAGTTATGATCTCAACATGAAATAAAAATTACTAGCAAAGATATTTTAGGAAGATTACAGAAAAGATAAATAAACATTGGTTATTTGGCAAATAATAAAACTCCATTAATCTTTTGAAAATTAGAAAGAGCAAATTTTGTTATCTTTATAAAGTGAATCTATATTCTGCATGATGTTCCTCTTACACTTACTCATCACTATGCCAAAGCTCACTCCTTAGAACATATAACCCTTTGTGCTAAAGCATGAAGTTTTCAGGATCACAAATCGTTAATAGTGAAAAAACGGTATTATCAACTCCTTCAAGGCAAGAAGCTGTCTCACTTTGTGTTATGTTAGGTGCACAGGAAAAAAAAATTAAAACTGAATATAGTAAGTCTGAAGGTAGTATTAGCATCTTAGTAAAATAAGGCAAAACAATATTTCCCAAGTTGCACAACAATCTTATTGACTCTCCAAAGACTTTCTACTCATCACACGTAGTAGAAAATAAAAAAATATTTATTGTGGCCTAAAAGGCTATTCAATATTTGGGCCCTGCCTACTCTCTAAACCTAGCTGTTACTCTCTGCTTTGAACCTTCTTGTTGGCTTCCAAATACACATAGTCCATGTCCCTCCCTTTACCATTTCCCTGTTTGGATCTTTATGTAATTAACACCTTTATTCAGGTCCTTGCTCAAATGTTATCTCCTCAGAAGAAAGCTTCCCTAGAATATTCATTCTCTGTCTCAAGTTAATCTCTACTCCCTTACCCTAATTGCCTAAAATATTATTTACTATTTTACAAGATTATTATCTGTTGCCTAGGGTAAAGATGTAAGCTTTCAGTCCAATGTTCCTGCTAGAGTCCCAGAATCTAGAACAGTTATTTGGCAGAGTGGGCACTCATTAATTACTTGGTATCAAAAGAAAAATACTTATAATGACTACAATTACACAACTCTTTTTAAAAGCCTACACAGAAATATAATAAAATGTTATTTTGGCAAATAGGTCATTTCCAATTTTTCCTTTGTGCATATGAATTATTCTATAATGTGAAAAATAAATGTATACACAAACACACAACTCTTGACACTAAGTTAAAAAATTCCTAGGAATTGTTAGCAGTGATTACATATTTGGATAGTGCAATACCAATAAGTATTAGCTTTCTTGTTCTTTCTACTTTTCTGGCATTCTACAAAACCTTCCTAAGTGAACATTCTTCCTTTCAAATTAAAAAAAAAAACAAAAAAACCCCCACACTATTCAAAGATATGAAAAGGTGAGTAGCACTGAAGCAGTTTCCATAATTACTGGTAAGAGCATGGAAAGGAGCAAACGAACTATTATATCAGGAGGAATTCAGAATGTGTATTTAGGGAAAACGTCCTAATTTCTTGACTAAGATTTTGGAAGTCACTGAAAGATTACGAAGTTACCAAGGTGACTTCAGAATCTTCTCTGGACATGTTCCAAAGAATAAACAAAATAGCTTTAGTATATTACTGCCTGCAGGCACGGACAGTAACTACTACATAATGTCTCAAGGTTCTTTTCAAACTCTCTGATTTTAGCATTCACTTCATTTCATACTCTCAATATCCCTAATCCTAGAAGACAAAAGTTACAGTACACATAGTCCCAAAACTTCATCATAATTCTAACTTCAAACTAAGTAACTCATAGTAAGGAATTTCCAATGTGAAGATGTTTAAATCATAGCCTCAAAGTTCAAAGCCCTTCACAATTTGTTAAAAACCTTAGCATTAAAAAAAAAAAAAAATCAGGATGTTAACAAGTGGATCAATTAAAAGCTGAAAACTAAAATTTCACGAACACAAATGTGCATCCTACCACAGAAACAAGTAGGACTGTCACTGAAAAATATCATCCAATTATTAGCAGTGAATCTTTAAATTTAGATAAACAAGCTGCTTCTTAACTTACTTAACCAAGCATATTTTATCAAATGTATAACGAGATCATTTTCAAAACACTGTTCACAGAAAATATTCCTGTGGTATTTGTAAAAATTATGCATATGCCTTTTTTCCTCTGTAAATTAAAATGTGAAGCCCATTACAGAAGTTCACAAAAAGCATTCTATAAAATGGGAATGCTTTATAAGTTTCCTAAACTTACCTACTTCATATACCTGTGTAAGGTCAATCCCTTTTCGTCTGTGAATTTTGTGGATTTCCAAAACTCATGTAATTTTGAAGAAAGGCACCTAAGTTATTGATTATAACTACATTTTCTCTCATGTAGCTGGCTATGGTGGAATCTCATTAGAGCACCACAGACTCTCTGGAAACTATGTCATAGGTCCTTATCACAGGTGAAAACAGCAGACTGTTAGACCTGGACCTTTTAATACCAAATTCCTCATCGTTCTCAAAACACTGTTCACAGAAAATATTCCCAAATGCCTCCTTCCTAAATCACTAACAATCTTTATAAATAATAAAATTAGTTTAAATATTTCAAATATCAAAATTTTCTATAGAAAAAATGACTTTATTAATCATTATTTCCAATATTACCATATTCTATTCAAATCAAGATCACAGACAATCGTCAATAAACACAGTTTTAAAACTGTACATCTAATAATTGCTAATATTAACTTGTTAAATAAAAACAAACATGGGGGATTTGAATGTACATTTGAAAATCTTCAGATACAATTTGCTATTAGTCACGAAATTATTACCAACACTTACCACCTGTCACCTCACACATTGGTGTGATTGCAGAGTCATCTAAAGGCACACCTGTCAACTGTTCTGATTCTACTGACATGGTGCCAGGCAATCGCAACACTAATGCAAAAAGCCTCTGATCCCAGCGAAAAGGTTCCTTGGTCAATTCACTTCCAGGCAAAGGAGAATTAAGAGGTAAATGGAGCTAAAAGAAGGGGAGGATAAAAAAAAAAAAAAATCAGTAAGATTTCCACATACTATTTTTTGAAAATGCTATTTTAATTCAAGTAAGTGTTTACATTGAAACTGCACTGAGTCTCCTAACACTCCCGAAACAAGTTCAAATACAAAAGCTTCTTCAGATATAGCTAAAATAGCACAAGATGTTATTTTAATTTTCTTAAACTTTAACAGTATAAATTGAAAAAAAATTTTATTATTGTAATGTATTTCAGACAGACTCAACTACTAGGTACTAGGCTGTTTCCAATTAAACCACATCATTTAATCATAAAACAACACTCTAATAAATGTTACTACACCTATGTTCTATTAACAATTTTAAATGTGCTTTATTTTATACAAGACAAACATTCCCAAAATATTTGCATCAAAGTACATTTTGTCACTCTAGTTACATATCAAATGTATTAAAAGCAGTGGTTCTTACCACATCTAAGAGTAAATGTAGAGAGGTTGGGGTTTTCTCTGTGTTTTAACAGATGTTTTGCCCCAGGCCTGCTAAATTAGAACCTCTTCTAAGATTCTTAAGAATCTTAAAAAGCTTTCAAGTGATTCTAACAGGCTCCTCTGTACCAACAGTATACAAACAGAATCCACATGTTGATCTTAGGATCACAAAACAAGGACAGCCAAACATGATGTGCAGTAAAAAGTTCAAAATATTAACTATAAAGGGATTTGTACCAAAATAAATGAATAAATAACAAAGAAAAGGTTGAAACTGAACAGAATTAATCCTGCAGTTCTAATTACGAGTTAGTCATACAGGGAATACTGGGGATAGAAGAGTAAGTTCAACACCATCATCACAAGGGAGCAATCTGTCAAATCCAAACTATGGGACATGACATAATTTCTCCAATAAACCAATGGCATGAAAAAGCAAAGGAGGAGAGTGAGAAGGGGTTGGAACTATCATAGAGTAACAGATAAAACAAAACCATATATTTTTGAGATAACAGAAAAGTTTGAAATACATGTTACTATTTAAGTGTGATACAATGGTATGTATGCCGTTTAGGAAAACCGTTAACACTTAAACTAAAAATTTTAAAAATAAAGTCCACAATCAGTTCAGGACTAATTTCTATAATTATTGGAGTGGTTTTCTTTAAATATAGAGCACAGTTTAAAATTATCACTTCTAAATTGTCAGAGTTTATAATAATAATTTTTTCAGAAAGCAAGACCTAACTGTAATTATACTGCATACAGACTTTCTAAATCTCAGACAGAGAAGGTTTCTAAACTTCATGGGGGCTCATTCTACTTGATTTACAATTCAAGTTTCTTCACTAACTTACATCAAACTATTAAAAAAAGAATTCCAACTCTATTCTAGGATGAGGAATCCCAGTGAAGCTGTGTTGGCGTCTCTTTACAAAAGATTCATGGCCACAAGAATATGCTACATGACTCCTTCCTCAAGATCAGCCAAGTTTTTGTGACTGTGGACAGGAGTCCTGAGCTCTTTTTCTGGCACTGGTGTTACTTAAGGAAGAAGGCAGAGATAATAGGGAAAGAATGCCGAAGAAATCTGGGCCAGAATGTTCTCTGAGGAAGGTTTCCCAATGTCCTGTGACAACAGTACACAGTTGAGGAACTCTGGATCCTTGATGCTATTACCACACCCTACCAGAAATAAATGAGAAAGTACTGTTTACCTCTCCTTTTATCCCAGACCAACCACCTTGGTATTTGGGAAACACAACTACCAAGTGCTTAGTCACTTTCTCTCTAAGATCACAGAAAGGTCAATGAATCAGTGGCAAGCAATGGCTGAAGGTTTCCACATTTAATGCTGTTGCTCTACATAACAGCAGATACATGGAACTGTCTCAGAGTCAGAGGGTAACAGGTGCGTGGCTCGCACATACCCACATAAACCCCAGCATCTGCAATGCAAATAACGGAAAATGAAGAGACTGGTCTTGGGCTGTGCAAAGCTCAACTACAACACATCTGAAGTACAAAACCAACAAGCAATTTCGAAGCATTTTTTACACATAGTTGTTATATCAATTTTATAAATTTTTGGCAAATTTTTATTCATTTTTTAAAATTTCAAATTAATATGAGCATACAAATTTTTAGATAACCTTAAGTTCCCCTTGTAAAAGAACCCCTCACCCAGGGAGTGTGCTATACACCCTTGCATTGTGCCCATTTGGTGAGATCCCACCCAATGCCCTCTCCCCTTCTGCCAACTGTCCCCCCCTTCTCTCCCTATCCCCATACTAGACTATATTTGTGTTTTATTGTTCACATGAACATGTAATTCTTTACATATTGGTTTCATATTAGTATTGAGTACACTGGATATTTATTTTTCCACTCTTACAATACTTTACTAATAAGAATGTGTTTTTTTTTCTAATTTCTCCCTCCCCAAATCACTGCCAACCTTTCAAAACCAACACGGGGGGAAAAGTCTGCTACAGCTGAAATGTATTAAGTGGCAGGCAAACAGAAACAGGAAAAAGATTAAAACCTGAAGCAAAAATATTCTTAGGAGGATAGAATCACTCCAAATCTAGCATTTACAAGTTGAAATTTTAATGTGTTGAAATTACAAAAGGGAAATGTCTTCCTGAATATATGGACTTTGAGAATCAAGGCAACATGCACAGAAAACAAGCAGAAAATAGAAACTAAACATTTGAAAAATGTGCAATAAAAATGGATCGTTCCCAAAAGAGGAAAATAGGCATAAGATAAAAATATCCAAGAAAAGGCCAGGCATGATGGTTCACACCTGTAATCCCAGCACTCTGGGAGGCCGAGGCAGGTGGATTGCTTGAGCTCACAAGTTCTAGACCATCCTGAGCAACAGTGAGACTCCCCTATTTCTGAAAATACCTGGGTGTTGTGGTAGATGTATATAGTCCCAGCTACTCAGGAGGCTGAGGCAAGAGACTTGCTTGAGCCCAAGAGTTTCAGGTTGCTGTGAGCTGTGACATCACTGCACTGTACCCAGGGTGATAGAGTGAGACTCTGTCTCAAAAACAAACAAGAAAACCCCAAGAAGTCCATATGGCCTATAAACATGTAGAAAGATGTACAAATACACTAGTTATCAAGTAATGTAAATTCAAGTAATGATGAGATACCATTTCACACCCACAAGATTAGCAAACATTTTAGACATTTGTCAGTAACAAGTGATGAAAGAACAGAGCAACAGGGAGAGAACCCTCCAGCACTCCTGGTGGGCAAGTAAACATACAATTTGCTATCATCTGGTAAAGCCAAAGATGAACATATCCTACAACCCAGCAATGTCACTTCCTAGAGAAACATATATTGTCGTAAGAAGTTATACAAAAAAAATACTGACTACCGCATTTTTTAAAACAAAGGAAAACTAGAAACAACCTAGAAGCCCAATAAAGGAATCAATAAACTGGTCTGTTCACATACCACTTGAATGAATAAATTAGATCTCTAGAAACCAACATAAAAAGATCTCAAAATAATTGGAAGGCAGGTAATACAACACACATATAAAAGAACATGAATCTAGAACATAGAGTTTAATGAATTTTCACAAGTTAATTAAATGCACACAAGCAACAAGAATTCTTACAAGAGAACCTTACTGACTGATGTCCCCTCCACAGTCATGACTCCTCCCACAAATTAATTCTGCCTGAATTTTAATTTTATATTAAGAATTATAGAGTATGGTATCTTTGGCTTACAGTTTCCTTCCATCGTTACAGGGGTGACAGCCATTTATAATGTTAAAGAGAGCTATATACATCATTCCTATTGCCAAGTCATGTATGTGTGTGCATGACATAATTTACCCATTTTTGTGCTGACAGACATTGGATCGTTTGGGTATATTATGAATAATACCACTATGAAAGTACATGTCATTGTGGAAAACATGTATGCATTTTTGTTGGGTATACCTACTTAGGCGTGGAATTACTGGGATTAATATATTTGCTTTTATCAGGTATTGCTAGAACAGTTTTCTGAAGTTGTTAGGCACTGTCTGTCTGCAAGGTTCTCTTTCATGTACTGAAGTTCCAAAAATCCAAAACAGAAAATAACAAAACTAGACAAATATGGCAGAAGTTTTTCCACTTATTCTTATCCAGAATACTAGATCACATTAATATGAAGATAATTACCAAAAGTAAATTACCAATTCAAGTAGTCATCTATACCTCTTTTATAACAATATCATTATTTAATACAAAGCCAAAGACAAGAAAACTTCATATATACCTAAACACAGTAAGAGGTAGATTAGATTACCACCCTCAAAGCTTAGATATTTATAAAGACCCTAACACAGAATTCCTCTTAACCTGCCTATTAATACAGCAAGAGGGCACTCCCTGAAAATTATGCATGAATTCATTCATCATTTTTTATGAACCTATTAAACCTTCTGAAAATTTAAAGATAAATAATAGAATACAGTCACAGTACTTCAAGAGTTCTGAAGACTTCTATTCCTGAAGAAATTTTATGTTTAAAGATAAACCAACAAAAAGGTTAAAAATCACAGTACCAACTATCAAGGTATGTAGCAGGATTTTTATTTCTGAACATGAAATGGTAAAATAGTTTTATAAGAGCCTTTATAAGACTTGGTCCCAGAAACTTTACTATAAGTCTCTGAATTGCTCACAGCACAGTGGTTACAGTGCCAGCATATGCACTGGGGCTGATGAGTTGGAACCCGGCCTGGACCAGCTAAACAACAATGACAACTCCAACAAAAAACAGTCACGGCGTTGTGGCGGGCGCCTATAGTCTGAGCCACTTGAGAGGCTGAGACAAGAGAATCGCTTGAGCCCAAGAGTTTGAGGTTGCTGTGAGCTATGTGTGACGTCATAGCACTCTACCAAGGGCAACATAATGAGACTCTATCTCAAAATAATAAATAAGTCTTCGAAGTGTCTAAACTATTGACGCTAAAAACAAATTAGCCATTAATAATAATACTTTCATACTACTTACTGCATATCAGACGTTGTCCTAAACCTTTTATATACAAGGTCCAGCAGATGTAACATCCTTTTGTGCTTGAGTGTGATATTGTTATGTTATGGAATTATATAGGAGACTTAAGCCCAGGAGTTTGAGGTTGCTGTGATCTGTGACATCAGAGCACTCTAACAAGGGTGGGTGATATAGTGAGACCCTATGTGCTTAACAATAACATCCCTTTTACAAGCTGGTTATCTATACCAATCTTTTATTACAAAATCATCAGCATGTAATTTTATAACATAACAATATCACAACCAAGAACAAGAGGGTGTTACTTCTGCCAGACCTTGTATACATGTATAGTATACACAGGTATATTAATCATTACTTATAATGATAAAAGAGTAAAGTGCAGAGAACTTCAGCAACCTGTCAGAAGATAAACAAATAATAAGTGGGGGGGAGGCAAAATTCAAACCCAGGCAGTCTCGCCCCTGGATTCTATGTGTTCTTAAACACTGCATTATACAGTTCAAACACGACTGAAAAAATAATCTGCATCAAAAAAAAAAAATCAAATCAAATGTTGAGATATTACAAAAAAGAAACTAATTTTACAAAAAAAAAAAAGAAAACTTTAATTATAAAAAGAACCACTTTTAGAAAAAAGATTTTAAATCACTGATTTCTGAATCTGGCAATTTTAAGCCACTAATACACTTTACAAACACTTTAGATGATTGTTTTTATAATGCACAGTCCTGTGCTTTCCCACAATTATCCTTTTATCCAGTGGAAAGCAGTGGTAATATGGTTTTCTCCTCCAATTCTTAATACACAGGTAGCAACAACAATAAAAATAAACAGTAATAGCCAGCACCTTTTGAGCACTTAGTACAGTATGTGCTAAATGCATTATTCCATGAGCTTTACATATATTATTTGTAACAAGAGAATGGGATAGAAACTATTATTGTCCCTGTTTTAGAAATAGATTGTAATATAAGATTGTATATTAGGAGAATCTGTTCAGAGAACACACTCAAGTGAACCCTGCTATATAAGTAAGTCTAAGAACATCTAAGGAGGACTGCAAACTTTAGCAATTGAATAAATCGTGTGTAATTCAACAATACTGTGATTTTCCCATACCCATGATATTATTGGTCTTTATTAGGATCTTTATAAGATTATTCCTGGCAAGGCTTCACTCTGATGGACCAATAAGGAAAGAAAATTACTGTACTTATAAAGTTGTTACCTGAATACAATTAAGGTTTTTCATATTGCTATTTTAAATGATTAATTTTAGTGATATTACCAACCCAAATAACTTTACATATAATTATTATAGTAGCCAACAGAAAAAAAATTTTAATTCAGGAAGTCTATCCTTTTTTCCCCCTTCTTCCTTTGGAGACTTTACTGCCCCCCTTTCATCTTTGACCATTTCCTGAACTACAGAATAAAAAAAACAGTAATCAACAATAAAAAAGATAAAAGAAGGCTCAGTGCCTATGGCTCAAGTGGCTAAGGCACCAGCCACATACACCTAAGGTGGCGGGTTCAAATCCAGTCTGGGCCCGCCAAACAACAATGATGGCTGCAACCAAAAAAATAACTGGGCATTGTGGTGGGCGCCTTGTGGTCCCAGCTACTTGGGAGGTGGAGGCAGGAGACTCGCTTGAGCCTGGAAGTTGGAAGTTGCTGTGAACTGTGATGCCACGGCACTCTACCCAGGGTGACAGCTTGAGGCTGTCTCAAAAAAATAAATAAATAAATAAAAGAAATAAAAGAAATTTATTTTTAAAATGCAGTAAAACCTCTGAAAGTTGACCATGCAAGGGATTATATCAAAGTGGTCCACATACGCAGTGGCCAACAAAAGGAACCAGGCCTATTGTACTGATAAGCACATGCAGTGTGCGTCCAGTCTACGAAAATCAGGTCAACTTCAGGAGGTGCTCAGCTGTGGAGGGTCTGCTGTACCTTTAACTCAGCAAACATTTCCTAGCGCACAACCTAACCAGCTCCCAGATGAGGACCACGCCAGAGCCCACCACAGTCAGACGGTTAAATACAGTTAAACAGAGAGTCAGGGCTGATCTGTGCCAACACTTTTAACATTTGCCCGTGAAGGTGGATGTTGTGCCAACTGCTTCTATCACTGAAGCAATTAAAATTACATGTAATTTTTACAATTGTACTTCCCACTTCAGTTTAAATGGTCTATTTACTACTTGGCTGCCTATCCCATGAGTTTGGGAGGGAACAGTGAGGAGGATCTGATTCTTTTGTTTCCCCCATGGTATTTGTCAAATAAAAGAATAAATGAGGTCCTACTCCTAGGGTCTTAGAGAAGTATAAGAGGAAGGTGCAAAGTGACAATTATGTATCAGAGCACAAGTACCTCTCAGTTTCTGTCAGTAAGAATCATGCTCCCTCCATCCCAACACACAAAGACATGAAATGAATGCAGAACTTGCCTGACACCTTGGTGGCAGGTAAAAAAAAAAACCAAAAAACAAATATTCCTATGCTGGTGCCACAGCCAACTGCTCCATTCAGCTCAATGTACAATACTCACAGTAAGAATTTACATATGGATACACTTTCACTGAGGTCCACATGGGGCATAACTTCATAACCTTGTTAAGTTTTTGCTTTATTAAGGGATATAAAGAACTTCGCCATATATTATTTCTTCTAAGTTTCTACCGCACACTAACTTTTCTTTACAGTTGATTTCACTACTCCCTTAGTACCAACAAACTTGGCACAGTATCAAAGAAAGTAATCAGGTCATTACAAATACACAAATTTTATCGTTATAATGAGTCTTTTTAAAAAATAAGAATGGTAATCATAAATCAAGCCATAAATCAGGAGTTATTTAACAAAAGGCAACACATTATATACTGTAATTTCCTACTTTCAAGAAAATGTAAGTGAATAGTTCATTGTAATGTGTACAACAGTAAAAGTATGCATAAGGTACCAAGAATAAATGATTTCCCTGGGGATGAACCAGGGAAGACTTCACAGAGGAACAGCATCTGAGTGAGTTTGAAGAATAAAATGTTTACTGAGAATCCAGAACCTCTTTGCAGGTAGGGCAAGGCAAGGCTGAATAAAGATTGTAATCAAGGTCAGGCATGACGGCTCACGCCTATTATCCTATTGATATAGGGCAGGTGGGCTGGAGGGTAGACAAGGAGGGACCAAACCTCCTCCCCAAGCTCTAGTAGCCAGAAGGGCTGGACAACTGCTGTGGAGACACCAGTGCATTGATGTCTCCTTCCCCTTGCACTTATGACTGAATAGGGAACCCCCATTTCCTCTACCTAGGTCAATTTCATGTAAGTTTCCTAGGCCTCAATTCCATGAATGGACTGTGTCCATTCATTAATACATTCATTCACTTTGTCCCAATGGAAGGGACTGTATCCATTCATTTCCTATATATACTCCTGGACAAAGAGTCCAGAAGGAGACAAAAAGGAGAGAGAGAAAGCTTTCCCCCCCCACTTGGGTTTTTTCTCTCTGCCAGAAGCTTTGGTGTTTTTGTATTCTTTTTCTTTCTGTAAATAAATCCTATCTTAACACTGATCTGTGGTCCGTGGATTCATTCTTCGAATCACCAAGACTAAGAACCCACTGCAGACAAAATTCTGGTATCACTAGCTCTCTAGGAGGCTGAGGCGGGTGAATTGCTTGAGCTCAAAGGTTCGAGACCAGCCTGAGCAAAAGCGTCTTGAGACCCCTGTCTCTACGAAAAAATAGAAAAACTAAGGCAAGAGGATAACTTGAGCCTGAATTGGAAGTTGCTGTAAGCTATGATGCCACAGCACTCTACCCAGGGTGACAACTTGAGACTGTCTCAAAAAAAGATCAAAAACATATTAGGCAAATATGCAACTACGTGGATGAAACTGGAGAATGTGATGCTAAACCAAGCATAGAAAGACAAATCTCACATGTTCTCACTCATATGTGAGAGTTAAATTCTAAAAACAATTGGCCTCATGAAGACAGAGAGTAGAATGAGATTACCAAGGCTGATAAGGGTAGCAGAGATGGGGGATAAAGAGGGAATGGTTACTGGGTACAAAAATCCAGTTAGCCAGACACAAACAACGTTTGACAGCACAATGAAGTGACTAGTGTCAACAATAAGCTTTGGTACACTTGTAAAATAATTAGAAGAGGCCGGGAATGGTGGCTCAGGAGTGTAATTCTAACACTCTGGAAGACTGAGTCAAGTGGATTGTTGAGCTCAGGAGTTTGAGAACAGCATCACCCCATCTCTATTAAAAACAGAAATTGCCCAGGCTTTGTGGAGGATGTCTATAGTCCCAGCTACTAGGAAGGCTGCGGCAAAAGGACAGCTCAAGCCCAAGTGTTTGAGGTTGCTGTGAGCTATGATGACACCACAACATCCACCCAAGATGACAAAGACTCTATCTTAAAAAAATAAATAAAGTAACTAGAACAGTGGTACTGAAATGTTTCTAATGCAAAGGAATGATAAATGACTGGGATGATGGACATCCCAATTACCCTAATTTGATTAACTCACATTGTATGCCTGTATCAAAACACCACATGTACCCTATAAACATACAACTACTGTGTACCTGTAATAACTAAAGATAAAAATTTTTAAATATAAGAGGTAAGAAATAACATAAAAAACAAACACTGAAAACCTAAATTAAACTTTAGAACTACTGAAGAGTGAAGTGCAAAGGAGAGAAATGAATATTTTAGGATAGCCTTCAATCCTTTACAAATGTATAGGCTTTTAATATAGAGAGATAGAGGAATGACAGTCAGGAAAAGGAAAAGCATGAGAGGAAGTGGGGTGCATTCAGCAGCCCAGTTTAGGTCAAGTTCAGAGAAAAGGCAGAGGGATGATTAGAAATTTTTAATTAGTCATTCCCCAGTCCTCTCACTCTACTATTAACAACTCACAATCATCAATAACCTTGTCCTGGGCCTATGTCTTACCCAGCCTTGCAGTTTTGTTTCTGTATGCCCTCTCCCAGGAAGCCAGTTCCCACATGATGAAGCTTGGACTGGACTACTGAACCATGGAAAGACAGAGGCCACAGCCACAAGAAGCAGGATGTCTTTGCCAACAGTTAGAAACAAAGCTCTGGTCATTTAAATAGGAATATCTTGTATACTGCAGCCCCAACCCACAGAATCATAAAAAATAATAAACTGTTGTTCTGAGCCACTGAGTTTTGGGAGAATTTGTTACACAGCAATAGATAACTTAAAAAGCCATCAAATCTAGTGGAGATTTTCAGTTAAAAGCTTCTAAGAAGCTTTCTGAACTACTTCCCACTCTTTTGAAAGACATCTTCCTTTGGCTTTCACACTGAAATGAAATATTTTCATGGTTCTCTTCCTCTTCTCTAGCTGCTCCTCTGTATTTTCCATCCTCCCTACCCCGACCCAGCCTCACCTTCTAATACCTGACCATAAAGAGCTATAGATCCCTGACGATCAGTCTTAGGCCTTGGCGAATTTATACTGAGCCCTCACCTACTTACTCACAGCTTCAATTGCTATCTATCCTCAAATAATACTCAAAAATTGTGTATGCCCAGCCTGTATCTCTTTTCTGAGCACCAAATGTCTTCACCCTACTTGACTTTCCTCTTGACTCAGCTCATGTTCAAAACTGAACTTCATTCTCCTCTACCAAAACAGTCTTCTTCCAACATGCCCTCAATAAAAGGCAATATAACCTATCCATTTTTATAAGAAGCCATCTCTCTGTTCCTCTACCCCCAATCCTATATATATCAGCAAATTTTACCAATTTAATACTAAATATCTCTTGAAACTGCTGCTTTCCATTTATCATCATCAACCTCCTATTCAAGCTTCTGTCAGAACAATGCTCCAGAAACCACTTCTGTCCTGCCCTTTTCTACCCCAGTCTCTGAATAAAACTGTCAAATGACTTCCTACTGCTTTTATATTAGTAAAAACATTACTTCGCATGGCCTCAAGCCCCTTGTATGGCCAACTCCAGCCTTTTCCACTCTGCACCACTGTCTCTCTTCTTTCACACTCTCAGCCACGTTCAGCCTTGTTTCAGTTACTCACTCTCAATACTTACTCCCTTCAGAGAAAAGCCTCTGTACGCGCTAGTCCCTCTGCCTGGTATCATCTTCCTTTCCACATTCTGGGAAGTAAATCCTTCTCTTTCTTCAGCTCTTGGTCTTCCATGACCTTCCTGACTAGACCTAATGCCTTGCATTAAAAACTCTCACAGCACATATTCCTCCCTCTTGTAAGTTTGTCTTTTTTTTTAAATAGAATCTTGCTCTGTTGCCCAGGATGGAACTCCTGGGCCCAAAGGATCCTTCTGCCTCAGCCTCCCAAATAGCTGGCACTGCAGGTGCAAGCCACTGTACTCTGTTCATTCTTTGTAGAGACAGGGTCTCTATGTTGCCTAGGCTGGTCTCAAACTCCCTGCCTCAAGTGATCCTCCCACCTTGGCCTTTCTTTCTTTCTTTTTTTTTTTTTTGTGTAGAGATAGACTCTCACTTTATTGCCCTCAGTAGAGTGCCATGGCATCACATAGCTCATAGCAACCTCCAACTCCTGGGCTCAAGCGAGTCTCCTGCCTCAGCCTCCTGAGTAGCTGGGACCACAGGTGCTCACCAGAACACCCAGCTGTTTTTTTTTTGTTGCAATTTGGCTGGGGCTAGGTTTAAACCCACCACCCTGGTATGTGGGGCCAGCACCTTACCCACTGAGCCATAAGCACCACCCACCTTGGCCTTTCTAAGTAAGAGGATAACAGGTGTGAGCCACTGCACCTGACCCCTCCTTCTTGTAGAATGTATGATCACTGCAAATTTACTTTTACCTATGTGATACTTTTATTAATATTTGTCTTCTCCAGGACAGGGTTCCTGTTTAGCCATCATTTATTCTTAGAATCTAGTATACTGGCTGGTTTATAGAAAAGGCTTAATAAATATGACTAAATGAATGAGTAAGTGAATGGCTGTAGAGGAAACTGAGCCCTTATCTTTAGCATAAGACTCGCTTCCTGGCTCGGCGCCTGTGGCTCAGTCGGCTAAGACGCCAGCCACGTACACCTAAGGTGGCGGGTTCGAATCCCCAGCCCGGGCCCGCCAAACAACAATGATGGCTGCAACCTAAAAAACGGCCGGGCGTTGTGGCGGGTGCCTGTGGTCCCAGCTACTTGGGAGGCGGAGGCAGGAGAGTGGCTTGAGCCCAGGAGTTGGAGGTTGCTGTGAGCTGTGATGCCATGGCACTCTACCCAGGGGGATAGCTTGAGGCTCCATCTCAAAAAAAAAAAAAAAGACTCGCTTCCTGCTTGAGCAATCTGGAGATCACAAGGATGGCATGTGAGTTGTGCGTGTGCAGGAGATGAGAAAACTGGCCTCCAGGGGAGAATGTGTATGTGAGGTGTGGCAATACAGGCCTAAAGGTTATGGTGAAGATTCTCTAGATTCTAAAGGTCTCTTGGATGCTAGAGGCAGAGGTTTTGCTTAAGGTCTGAGATTTTGCAAAACAAATTGGAGACATTCTGTCTGACACTTTCCATATTCTCCCTTTTTAATGCTAATGCCTGATAAGTAACTTTTAACCACTGTTTCTGCTTTGTGATAATAAATACCAATCGAGGCTTACTCAGGAGGGCTCCTCCCAGCGTTCCTCAGTCGGACACAGAATTTATGTCAAGCCTCTCCATTCCTTATGTCAAGATCCCTCTTCTGGTGACCCCAAACCGCTTCAAATGGCTAAATAATGGTGACTGACTAAGCTGTGGAGGGCACCAAGGAATCTAGTGGACAAAGAAGAGTGATGAAACACTTGGAACAGCAGAATAATACATTCAGTGGTATACACTTCAGAGTGATTCTGCCACACGGAAGACCAGACTGAAGTAGCCAAAAGAGGGAGCAAATGCAATAATTTTAAGAAGTACCAGGGTGACTAGCACAAAAGGAATAGGAATGAAAAGAAGAAACACAAATGAAAGCAAAAACAAAGGACTTGAGACCAAAGATAATACAGAAGAAAAAATAAGAGGTTAGGCCTCAATGTTTTGTCTACCTCCCTTGTTACAGTGAAGATCTCACATGTTCAAAACAGTAACAAGGTTATTATCAAGGAAACTACAAAACTATTACTTTTAAATAGACACACATACGCCAGAAGAGTATACCTCTCAGAAAATCTATCAATGTAATCAACATTATCAACTCCAACCATACATAACTGTTAAAAAATATCCCAAATTATTCAGACTCTAGCATAAAAAATTTAGAATAGAATAAATCATAATGTAGTAAGTCACAAGGTTAATTTTTATCCAACCTGTTTTCATAAGTTAGGGACTTTTAAAATGTACTACAGAAAGTTCCTATGATAAGCTTTTATGCTTATGATGCTCCAAAGTGATTCACTTTATTTTTATTTTTAATTTCTCCACTGTGCAGTACTAGAGTTAATTCTTAAGACAAGAATCTGCATATTCTGCTCTCTCACTGAAGGCAACACAACAAAATGGAAACATTCTAGTGGCTTCACAGCAAGGGATACTTAAAGTCCTTTAAACTCTTACTACCAGTCACTTGCCTAGCTCACCATTTCCCAACACACCAGCATATCTACATGCAGCTGAGAACCTGATCCAAATAACACTCATGGAGTAACTGCAGAGTAATTATTTATGTATATAATAAATGCTCTAAGTTTTGTAGCAGTTATAAATGCTTAAAATTTCATTCAGGGTATGAACATCAACCAAGTGACTACCATGTGGCTGGCACCAGGAAGATCATTATGCCCGTGGAGCAGGACAGACAGCTGACAGTTAAGTAAATAAGTACATAGATTTCTGTTTAATTATATACTATGACAAATGCTAAATGGAAAAAGATTTGTTTCTTTCTTTCTGTAAAGGGTCAAAATAGAATCCTGTGCCTCAGCCTTGACTGGATCACAGGCCCTGATAAGTCCTTTGCCCAGATATTTCTTCTAATTACACCTTTTCATCCCACTTAACCCCAATTATCCCTGATGGCTCAAATGTTACCTTCAAGAGCAAGTCTTCTCTAACTCCTACGGGAATTAGAAGTCTCTCTTTTTGTATTATGATAGAGAATAATAAAATCAGTAAATTTTTTGAGTATTATCTCATTTCATCATTACAACAATCAAGAGACAAAAGTTAATTATCGTCCCTATTTTATAAGTGAGGGAATTGAAACTTGGAACAAAAAAGAAAACATTAATATCTCTAGAGAGTTGCAGTACCAGGAATCAAACCTTGGTCTTCATGACATAAATTCATTCTTCAATCTGTACATTTTAAATATGTACCTTAAATCTGAACTGGAAATACTAGTATGAATTCATGACTTATTTTCCTTTAGGAAAAAAATCTCCTAGCTCTGCACTGAAAAGGCCTGAAAACAACCAACTCAAAGCACTAAGGTTATGATCACCTCTAAAACCCAGGTTATGGTCTCCCTATTATCACTTCCTAATACATGGAACCTGAGCTGATTTCATATCTGAGGCAAAGACAGACAAGATAAGCTTCAAACAAGCTGCCATACTAGAAAGCAAAAAAGGGTAGTGCCTGTAGCTCAGTAGGTAGGGTCCTGGCCAAAACTGGGTTCAAACCTGGCCTGGGGCCGCTAAATAACAAAGGCGCCTGGGGCAGCTAAACAACAAAGCCACCTGCAACAAAAAAACAAGCCAGGCATTTTGGCAGGAGCCTGTAGTCCCAGCTACTTGGGAGGTAGAGGCAAGAGAACTGCTTGAGCCCAAGAGCTTGAGGTTGCTGTGAGCTGTGACACCCAGGCACTTTAGAGGGTGACATAGTGAAACTCTGTCTCAAAAAAAAAAAAAAAAAAGGCAAAAAAGCTTTCCAGCTTTTAAAGTGTAATTAATTTCAGAAACAGATACATGCCTCTCAAATCTAATCTCTACTTCTTTCCACTAAGCAAAACCCCCACATTTTAACTGGAGGCCTAGCCAAGCTGGCAGAGGTTAGTTTCCACTCTGTCTTACAGCTAAGTGTGGCCAGACTCCAACTACTGGACTCTAACTAGAACTGCCATGTGTGTTTTAGGGCATGTTCACATCAGAAAGCTGCCTGCCTTCTGCACTATTCTCTGCTCCCACAGGCTGAAATTTAGTTGTAAAATGTGTTATAAAAACCAGCATCCGATGAGAGTAAACAAGACAAAAGGAACCTGGGGCCCCCAATGATAGCTTGGAGCAGAAATTTAGGCTCAATTTTCGGCCCAAAATTGGGCTGAAATTTAGTTGTAGAATATGTTATAAAAACCAGCATCCGATGAGAGCAACAAGACAGAAGGAACCTGGGGCCCCCAATGATAGCTTGGAGCAGAACCACCTTATTGCCCAGTCCTGTCCTTGATGCAAAAGGAAAAGCTTTCCATCTTTTTACGTCACTATTATTTTTGTTCCAATTAAAGCAGCTAAACCAATATCCTAAAGCAAATTACCTTGCCAGAGGCTTTTCAAAATCCTTGAAGGTTTAACTAGATGCTTTTCAATTTTTTTCTTTCTGCAGAAAATATGCATTCAAAGTGGCACTACAAGCACTACTCTGATTAAACTAATGCTAAATACCTTTGTGATTTAAAAAAGGTAAAGTTGACACCTCCAAACTCAAATCCCACTCTACTCCCAATTATTCAAATTTATTTAGTAGATAATATAGAAGGGGGAGTGTAATAAAACCTTCAAAAAAGGCAAATAAAATTTTAACATTTTTGGTGAAATAGAATATTCCTAAATCCCATTCTTCAAATATAATACAGCCTCTCCTACTCTTAATATAAAACATAATACTAAGAAAATGTGTAAGCTGTTTTAGGCTCTGCCAGATTTCAGTTTCTTCCTTGTAAATATATACAGAAATAGTTCTAAGATTCAAGATTAAGTCCCTCAACTTCCTTTCTCTCTCTAAGGTTTTACCCTGCAACAACTCCAATCCCCAGTTCTTTTCCTAACTCCTTCCAAGAAGAACAATTCAAAATTCAAGGATATCCAAACTGAAATAATCTAGTTAAGGAAAAGTAGATGAACAAGATCTGCCTATCCTAGAATCTGCTGCTTAGAAAACTCACAATTAAAGAACCATGCACTCTGTTACAGCACCTTAATACTCTGCCAAGTACTTGAACATAGTTTAAGGGAAATTCTCAGGAAGAACAACAAAGAAGTTGGAGATAAAAAAACACCAGCAACAAGTCAGAAGTCTTATACCCAGAAAGAATAGAGGCCTAGGAGGGGGAAAAACTAAGAAATAATACAGCATTTCTGAAACTTAGAAGATACGAGTTTCCAAATTGACAGGGCCTTCTAGGAGCCCAGCATGATAAATGAAGAAGTATCTACACCAAAGATCATCATTTCTTTATCCCTGGTAAAAAGAAAACTAAAAACTTCAAGATACAAAAGAAAAGCAACCTGCAAGTCGCCAACAGAAATATGAATGGTTATTAGACTTTTCAACAGCAACACCCGAAGGTGTAAATCAATGGGACATCTTCCTCTTGAAGGAGAACTATTTCCAAACTAGAAACCAAACACAATAACCAAATTGTCAATCAAGTGTAAGGCTAGGACAGATGTCTTAATTCACCTCCATGAAATCATTTCTCAGGAAGCTGCTGGAGAGTACGAACCATCAAAGGAGGATATTTAAAAAGGAAAAAAAAAAAATCAAGAAATAGGATAACATGAGACTCAACAGAAGAGAGAAGTAGAAGGAATCCCTATGATTATTTGTAGAGAAATCCTGGTAAGATTACTCTCCACAGGCCTACAGAACAATCCTGCAGACTGGAGCAGGTCCTTGGAGATCTCCAAAAGAGATGTATCCGAGACAAAAAAAAAAAAAAAAATGGAACTGATGAATTCCCTTATCATCTATTTGACTATATAGAGAGGCATTCTCTTATTTTGGGGAAAGGTTTTCAGTAGTGATAGCTACATAATTTTCTTAGAAAAAAATAAAATAAAATGAAAAATACAATATACTGAAGCAATCAAATTTTTACATAATTACAACAGAAAAATGGGAAAGAGCAGTGGAAGAAAGATGATTCCTCATCTCTATCAGGAGATCAACGAACACTGTCTGTGCAATCATGTTGAAGCATTTTAGTAGTGATTTCTGGAAACAGTAAGTCAAAACAGGTAAAAAGGTTAAAAGCAGAAATTAAGGGTGGTGAAGAATAGATAAATGTCTGCTATTTGGCATAAAAGTAGGCTGTAACCATTCATCCCCATTCCTCAAGGATAATCTCAATGTTAATTCTTAGTAATGTCTCCTTAAATTTTCAAAATGTCGAGTTTACATGATCAAATTATATGATTTACCTACAATCCTAATAGCATATTTAATTTTTTAAATTATTTTACAATTTATTTATTTATTTATTTTTAGACACAGAGTCTCACTTTAATCACCCTTGGTAGAGTGCCATGGCGTCACAGCTCACAGCAACCTCCAGCTCTCAGGCTTAGGTGATTCTCTTGCCTGAGCCTCCCGAGTAGCTGGGACTACAGGCACCTGCCACAACGCCCAGCTTTTTTTTGTTGCAGTTTGGCCGTGTCTGGGTTGGAACCTGCCACCCTTGGTATATGGAGCTGGTGCCCTACTCACTG
Source organism: Galagoides demidoff (assembly GCA_963574575.1). NCBI lineage: Eukaryota > Metazoa > Chordata > Mammalia > Primates > Galagidae > Galagoides > Galagoides demidoff. The sequence continues at coordinate 54,680 of CAUYQV010104776.1, read as the reverse complement.
AGCCACAAGTGCCATCCTATTTTACAATTTTAAAAAGTATGTTAACTAAAAAGATTATAATTTTCAGAATGAAACATATTTAAAAGATATTCAGAAGTAAAAGCAACAGGTTTAAGTGACAGATGATGTATCTGAGTCAGAAAGAGAAGTCAAGGTGATTAGCTATGGCAACTCGGTGACCGTTACTCCCACAAAGAAGATGGCAAAGTTTGGACGTGTTGAGCTTGAGGTATCAAAACATCAAAGGAAAAAATATCCAGTACCACAGCTGGGTTACACAGAAATGAAATGATGGGAAAATCCATAGGCTTGTGAGTTATCAGCCTATGGATAGTAAATGAAGCAACAGAATTATATGATGGCGCTCAGAGATAGTGGACAGCTCACCCCTTCTCCCTCAAAAACAGGTAGTGTCAAAGGCAAAAGTCTGAAAAGAATCCAATGTTAAAAATGTTTTTAAACACATACATGGGTGGGGACGAGTAAGTCCTGCACAGAGGAGCCAGGTGCTGCTGGAGATGCCTGACGCCTCAGCCCGAGTGATGGAAGTGCAAGGGATCACTGACACCTGAGACAGACTGCAGAGCAGCACATGCCAGGGTGGATGTCCAGGTCAGATGCAAAAGAGGGGCCTCAATGACCAACCAAGAACACCAGCGTCCACTGTACCTAAGATGTTCTCAGCAAGGGCAAAGCGCCCATGGTGAATTTCCAGGCTGATGGAGACACAGCGGAGATACCAGGAGGTGGTGAAAGCAGTTTTGGAACAGCGAGGAAGCTGATTCCAAGCAAGAACCAGGCTCCATCTACGGTTTGAAGCTTCTGCCCAGCTTGCATATTTTCTAGCAGAACTTGTGTCGTACCTTAATCTATAGCCTTCCCTTCGGTCTTAAAGGTCAAGAAATTTTAACTGTAAAAAAAAAAATTTTTAAATAAAAAAAAGAAAACTTCTAACTGTGGACATCAGATGTGGCAGAATAGCAAGCAATGAGGATTATAGTCAGAGCAGCAAGACGCTACAGCACATTGACTACAGAATGAGAAGCGTCACAAGAGACGCCAGACCTCTAGCAGCTTTCAGGCTTCTGACAAACAGGGATTTGATCCCCTGTGACTGTGATGACTTCAGGAGGATCAAGCCAAAGAATGTTTAGCAGCTGAAGCGTGAAGAGAAGCAGATTTCAGTCTGGGGTTGCTGCATGAGGAGAACCTGGTTCCTGGACTATGGAGGGACCACCCCTAAAGATACTGGCATTGCTCAGTACCATTTGTTGGAGCTGCAAGAGGCCCTGGAGCTGGTAGGGCAGTGGGAGAGAAGGACCAGCTGGTGTACCAATTCCACTGGCTCCTACCAGATTAGCAGGCTAGGTCCAGAGAGCTGGGGACTGTGCCAGCAGGTAATGACTCCACAGAGAAGAGGCACTATAGCAGCTGCTCCTATTGCTGCTACTGCCAGCAGTGCTGGAGCCCCAATCTAGTACCCACCGTGACAAGGGACACCCCCCACCACCTGTAGGCAGAGCAACACTACCTCCAAGTGTCAGGGCTCCTCCACCTGGCATGAAACTACTCATGCACCCACTAATTGGGCTTCTCCTTGCTTAACGGACACCACCTAAGTGAACCCTTCCAGGAATGAGACTCCCTCCACCAGGAACACATACTCCTAGACCCCAGGATATTGATGCTGCTGATCCTTCTCAGTCACTTTTTTCCCTGTAATGCATCTTGTGTTAATTGTGTAGTGTTTATGAGCTTTTAGTCTCCTTTCTGCATTAATAATAGACAATAAATGCATACAGCAATTAAACTACGAAAAAAAATTTTTTTAGAAAACTTTAAATGCTTAACCTTTCTTAATTTTCAAATAACATGACTTCAATGGGCTCAAAGTACTCTATGACACATCCTATTTGGTCAATCCAGGAAACATCATTTGTTTTCTACTCTAAAGAGTTTATAGGCCAGGCACTGTGGCTCATCCTTTTAATCCTAGCACTCTGGGAGGCCGAGGCAGGTGGATTGCCTAAGTGAGCGTGAGACCTTGTCTTTAAAAATAGCTGGGTGCTGGTGGCGGGCGCTTATAGTCCCAGCTACTTGAGAGGCTAAGAAAAGAGGATCACCTGAGCTCAGGAGTTTGAGGTTGCCTTGAGTTATGATGCCACAGTACTTACTCTAAAGAGGGTGACAAAGTGAGACTCTGTCTCAAAAAAAAAAAAAAATTAAAAAAGCATTCATGAAAGGGTTATCTCCAGGAACTCAAAGAGGCATAGTAAATAGAGTTTTCTATCCTGGAACTCAAAGTCCAGCAGCAGTAAGTAAACAAATAACATAATTAATATAAAAACTGTTGTGACAGTAACAAGAACTAAGCCCTCGAAGTGCAGAGAAGACACAACGGAACACTTAAAAGCTACACAGAATTTGTCACATGAGCAGTGTCTCAACAAATAAATGAGTGGTTTGAGGAGAAACCATAAGCAAACAACCCAGAATTATGGAGCAGGCATCAGTAACTGACAGAGAATCATGTACTCAAGATACAACAGGGACAGTTCAGTGTTGATAAAACACAAGTAAAGAAACCACAAAAAAAAGAAGAAATCAAATCATAAACGACCTTTTATACCCTGCTATGGAATAGAGTATCCCAAGGTAGGAAAAAGAGGAAGGGAGAGAATTCCTAAATAGCATCAAAATTCAACTAGCAAGAAAAGGGCTACTAACAAAATAAATCTAGAGAATCTGCTTATAGATGGAAATCCATGCATACCGATGGATGAAGTTATGGGAATTAACGAAATTACCCAAGAGTGTATCAGTAAAAAAGCAAGAAAATCTAAGATTGAACGAGCAACACTTAGGGGCAGGCAAATATGCTAAGGTCAAGGCTGGGCATTACAACAAACATAAAGCCAAAGGCAGCAGCAGGCACGGTGGCTCACGCCTGTGACCCAGCACTCTGGGAGGCCAAGGCAAGTAGACTGCCTGAGCTCAGAAGTTCAAGACCAGCCTGAGCAAGAGCGAAACCCTGTCTGTACTGAAAATAGAAAAACTAGCTAGGCACGGTGGTGGGCACTTGTAGTCTCAGCTACTTGGGAGGCTGAGGAAAGGGGATTACTTGAACCCAGGAATTTGAGGTTGCTGGGAGCTGTGACACCACAGCACTATACCCAAGGCCACAGAGTAGGAGGGGAGAGGCGGGAGGAAGCCAAAGGAAAGAGTGTAAACAAAGTTGAGAGAAGCTAAGTAAGAATGTTCAGGCCAGGCATGGTGGCGCACGTCTGTAATCCTAGATTTTGGAAGGCTAAGACAGGAGGATCACTCAGCCTGGGCAACAGAGCAAGAAGCCATGTTTACATTTCAAAAATAACCAGCTGGGCACAGTGGCTTAACCGTATAATCTCAGCACTCTGGGAGGCCAAGGTGGGTGGGTCGCCTAAACTCAAGAATTTGAGACCAGCCCAAGCAAAAGCAAGACCCCTTCTCTAAAAAAAAATAGCCAGATGTTGTGGAGGGTGCCTATAGTCCCAGCTACTTAGGAGGCTGAGGCAAGAGAAATCACATAAGCCAAAGAGTCTGATGCTGCTGTAAGCTGTGACACCACAGCACTCTACCCAGAATGAACAAAGTGAGACTCTATCTCAAAAAAATAAATAAATAAAAAATAAAAATAAAAACAAGTTAGCGAGGTGTGGGTGAGATATACCTGCAGTCCCAGTTACTTCGGATTCTATGGCAGGATGATCCCTGAGCCCAAGAATTAGAGGTTGCAGTGAGATATGATCATGTCACTGCACTCTAGCCTGGGCAATAAAGGACACTGTGTCTCTAAAAATAAATAAATTTTTTTAAAAATAAAGGAAAAAAAATAAACAAAAAGCAAATTTTAATTTTGAAGATAGTAAGTTATTAGTGACCTTATTAAGAAAGATAAGATTCAAAAACCAGACTGTAATAGATGAAAGAAGGTAGGGTAGTTGAGGAGGTTATCAGAAATGAACTCTACATACACTACAAAAGGAAATGAGGACAGTAGAGTGTGTAGGAGTAAATACATGAGTTTTTCCATTTGTTTCATTGCTTTTAGAGCAGCTAAACCAGGGAGGCAGAGTTGTGAAGGCACCCCTTTGCCTAACTTTGGAACATTTCCTCACCTGAAAAGGAAAGGCCACAGGTACTGACATCCCACCCACCCAAGCCTCTGGCGATCACGTCTGTTTCCAGGGATTTATCTATTCTGGACACTTCCTATCTGTGGAATCCTGAGGGAGTGGCCTTTCACAGCTAGCTTCTTTCACTTGGCCTGTTTCCAAGGTTCACCCAGGTAGCAGCATGCGTTAGAATTTTACTCCTTTTTAATGCTGAATATACTCCACTGTATGGATAGACCACATTTTGTTTATCCACTCAGCTGGCGACAGACTTCGGGGTTGTTTCTACCTTTTCACTATTATAAACAATACTGCTGTGACATTTATTTACAGGATTTTATGTAGATATTTTCGTTTCTCTTAGGCATATATCCTGGAGTAGGACTATTGGATCATAAGGTAACTCTATCTTTAACTTTTTGAGGATCAGCCAAACTATTTTCCAAGCAGCTAGATCACTTTACATTCCAACCAGCAGTGAATGAGGGGTCTACTTTTTCCACATTCTGACTAACATTTGTTACTCCCTGTCCTTCTACAACAGCCAGTGTGTAGGTGTTAAGAAGTATCTCATTGTGGTTGTTTACATTTCCCTAATGATCCCTTATGACTAAAGACGGCCTGAGTATCTTTTCATGTGTTTATTGGCTATCTGTATATCTTCTTCAGAAATAACTAAGCAAATCCTTTACCATTTTATTATTAGATTATTTGTCTTTTTATTTTTGTGTTGTAATAGTTCTTTATAATCTGGATACTAGGCCCCTAAAAGAGAAATGATTTGCAAATACTTCTCATTTTGTTACTATCTTTTCACTTTCTTGACAATATCCTTCAAACCACAAATGTTTTTGAGTCCAATTTATCTTTTTTCTTTCAATTTTTTTACTTCAGATTAATATGAGGGTACAATTAGTTACAACGTTTGCATGTGTTAGGTAAGGTCCTTGTTGTAGTTGTGCCCCTCACCCAGGAGGTGTGCAGTATACCCTTACATTATGCCCACTGGGTAGGAGCACACCAGTCCCCCTCCCTTCTGTGGGCATGTATTATATTTATAGTCTACTAGCTTCATATTAGTACTGAATATGTTAGATACTTGCTTGTCCATTCTTGTGATAATTTACTTCAGAGAATGTTCTCCAACTCTGTCCAGGCGAATACAAAAGAACTAAGGTCCCCCCTCTTTTTTATGGCTTCAGAGTATCCATGGCAAACATACACCACATCTTTTTTCTTTGGTTGTGCTTTTGGTGTCATGTCTACAACTTGCCTAATCATAGGACATGCAGATGTTTTCTTCTGAGCGTTTTAGGAGTTTTAGCTCTTACATTTAGGTCTTTGAGCAATTTTGATCTAATTTCTGTATAAGGTGCCAAGGTGTTTGATTTCTTTCTCTTGCACGAGAATATTCAGTTATCCCAGTACTGTTTGCTAAAAAAATTATTCTCACTAAACTATCTTGACTCCCTTTTCAAAATCAACTGACCATAAATGTATGGGTTTATTTCTGGACTCTGAAGTTTATTCCCTTGACCTATATAACTACCTGATGCAGCAGAGTACTGCTTTGTTTTGTTTTGCAAAAGACTACAAAGAGCAATGGACTTGAAGTAAAAAGTAAAATAGCAATGGTCAACTCCTAGCTGTGCCTCTGGCATATTGAGATATCAAATTACTCTGTAAATAATAAAAAGTTACACAATTAAGTTTATAAATATTTTCTTAATGATTAAGCTTAACTTCATACATTATTTTGACATGTAGGAATAAAAGAAATTATATCATAAGAATATATCATAAGAACCCTTCATGATGTCTTTCCAAGAAACAGTGTCCAGCACATACTAGGCCCTTAATACATATTTATTAGATTAAATTAACCATTTTTCAGTTATTTTATATCTTTCTATTCATTTTTTGTGACTGTTAAGATTATGAGGAACCAATTTCTAAATTTAAAGGCATCATATTTTAGGTTCAATCTTTAGCAATTATTTCTGGGGGAAAAAAGAAGACATTTTCCTTGGAGTATTTCTAACTTTAACAACTATTATCCAATATAAACACTGAGTAAGTTCCTTCTTATTAATAAAGAAAGAAAAATTAAGAAATTATTAAAGGCAAGGTGAACTCTATAAAATGTAACAACCACCTGATTATTTACATGTATTACATGTAGCTCCCAGAGTCACACTCTTTAGGACACATACCCTTCATGTGCTTTTAAAAACCAGTAACAAAACTTCTTCCAGTTCCTAGTAGTTTAAGGTCAATATTTACTTAGAGGAAAGAGCAATTTCTTGGCAACCAGCAATATGGAAATACTTTCTTTAAACAAAGTTTTACTCCAACAAATTGTGAAGGTAAAGTCTTTCAAATTTTTTAACAACTTTACTAAGGTATAATTATCTACCGTAAAATTAATCCATTTTAAGTGTCCAACAAATTTTAGTAAACACACCGAATTGTACAATCATCACCACCATGCAGTTTTAGAGTATTTCCAACACCCTAAAAAGATCTCTTGTGCCATCTGCAGTCAGTCCCCCAACTACCTCCACACAGTAACTGATATACTTTACAGACAGTCCATATAAATGAAATCATCAGTATGTGGGCTTCTGCATCTTGTGTTTCTGAGGTTCATCCATATTGAAGCATTAAAGCAATTCACATTCCTTTTTATTGCTAAATAGTATTCCAAGTCCCCTTATTTAATGTCTGGTATAAATCAACTCACAAACAACTGTGTCCTTTTACAAGGAAGTAACAATAGATGATGTATCAAAAAAATATCTGCACCCTAATACCCTCCATACTAATTCCACCATCTCTCTAAAATGCAAATCTGATCACTTTGCCCCCTACTAAAATGTCTTCAGTGTTTCCTCCATCAACCTATAAGGCAAAGTCCAAGCTCCAGTCTTTTTCCAGCTGCATGTTTCTTGAACACTTTGCCAACTGACAATAATGAAGTACGTATGATTTCCCCAAGCTCTGTTCTGTCACCTTTGCCTTTGTACTCACCTACTTCACAAACTTGAATTAATCTTTCAAAATTTACCCCTAGACATTTTCCAGAACCATCTCCTGCCTCACTTTCTCAACTGTACCATTTTACCAACTTGTGCCTTAATCATTTTACTTCTTACACCATGTCATTACTGTACCTCTCTTACTAAACTCAGGACCCACACTTCACTGCTGTTCAGCAAGTATCTGTCCCATTAAACTGATTACTTTCTGACTACTGGTGTTTTGCCTATTTCATTAAGGAAGATCAACTGAATAAAGTCCATTCCAAAACTAATATGATACCTAACAGAAGTAGCACAACACAACTGTAAGGTCTGGGGGGCAGTGTTCAACAAAACAGGGTATACTCCAGCAGCCAGAGCCAAACCCAGCCCCACAGCTGCTTCCATAAACAGAAATGTATTCTGAATAGTTGTACCTATCACTTCAAGTATTATCTACAGGCTTTGCCCTCCAACAGCAGAGCTGGGTACTTCCAAGAGAGATCACATGGGCTGCAAAGACCAAAATGTTTATTATCTGGCCCTTAAAGAAAAAAATTTGCCAGCCCCTGGTATACATCGTAATCCATTGTTATGCAGAAATAAAATAACAGAACTTTTTTTATGTCAAGTTCTTTCATCTCACCTTTTAAAATTTCTATTTTTGTATATGTTTTCTAATAAAATGTGAATATAGTAATAATATATTGTATCTAAATTTTAAAAAGGTACATACATTGGGGATGGTACATGTCCCATATTATATTTTTACTAATATAAATGGCTCAATTAAAAAAAAATAATTAAGTGTTAGGACATGCTTTAAGGTTCATTTATATTTAGCGATCAAGGTTATTAGCAATCAAGGTTATTCCATGAATGACTAAAGTTCTGTTAGTACTCCAAGTAAGAGAAAGAGGCCTAGAATTAAACTTTTCCAAAGTGAAAAACTCAAAACATCTTTAAAGAATCTTTTTATGGTGCCAAAAATGTTATTTAAACGACGCAGGTAGTACTAACATCCTTTAAGTTGAATGCAATAAAAAATAAACTACATAAATTCAAATTGCTTCAAAAGTAGCTATATTGTTAAAAGTTTATTATGACAATCAAATGCAAACTTGTCCTTCTAACCCCTAAAGCTCAAATGCCTGATAAATAATTGGCATATAATAAATACACAAACTAACAGTATCTTTCTAAATTAAAAAAAAAAATGTATCTGTAATTTTGGAACCGAAGTATTTTTCAGTTATGATAGCAAGGCTATTTCTGTTTAAAACAACAGATACTAACCTAAGGCTCTGAAGAGCACAGGAAATACAAAATTCCTTTCTTTATAGATCTTAAGCTTAGAAAAAAGGTAGTTTCTAATTAAACTAAAAGTTGGGATCTGATCAGCAATAGCAACAGCAAACTTAAAAGCTCCACCTTAATTTACCAATTGAACTTGGATTTATCAGGTCAGGGTTATCATTCTATGTTGAGTCAGATTCTCCAACAAATAGTCACAGCCCCCAGAGAGAACTACACTCTACTCTGCTCACCTTTAAGGCTTTTTCTGAGGCCTTCCGAGATGACTTAGCAACAGAGTTTTGAGGAAGGCTAGCCATTAGACAAGGCTTTTCCCCACGTTCTGACTGCTTGAAGTGACATCCAGGATCAGGTCGATCCTGTATCCAGGAATCATGACCCTCCCTGAGGCACCAGTCATCATGAGACAGTCAGTGCACTTTAGCACTTCTTGAAAACCACTGGGCTGCTCCTTTAGCTGAAAGGAAAAAAAACATCAAAACCACAACAAACAAAACAAAGGGGAAAAATCAGTAATTCAATCTGAAAAGACAGAGCGTGGGGAAAAATATACCAAAACAGCCTTGCCTAGATAAAAATATAGCCTTGCCTTGATGTAAAATCTTAAGTCACCGCACAAAGTTTATTCTCAATATATAATTCTAAAAGATTTAAAACCTGCTATACTGCATCTGAGAAGAACTGAAAGGGGAAGTTAAATGAAATAACTATGGGAACACAGCTAAGTAAGTACAATCAAAACACTTATGGACAACTAGCAGCCTAAGGCCTGTGTGCAAATGCCCCATCAGGAGACCAAATCCTCAACATTTTCCTTCCCTCCAATTGTCTTAATGGAATGGCAAGAAATAGCCAAACAGCCCAAGTTTACCAGAAAACTGCAAACGTACGTTTAAAGCTAATCTACTGGCTTGGCACCTGTGGCTCAAGTGGCTAAGGCGCCAGCCACATACACCTAAGGTGGCAGGTTCGAATCCAGCCGGGGCCCACCAAACAACACTGACGGCTGCAAACAAAAAATAGCCAGGCATTGTGGCGTGCGCCTGTGGTCCCAGCTACTTGGGAGGCTGAGGCAGGAGAGTGGCTTGAGCCCAGGAGTTGGAGGTTGCTATAAGCTGTGATGCCACAGCACTCTACCCAGGGGGAAAGCTTGAGGCTCTGTCTCAAAAAAAAAAAAAAAAAAAAGCTAAATCTACTAGTATTCTTACATAAAAAATTAGGTCTCATCCTCTTTAACTAACTTGACACCTAGTACAAGGTATATCCTACCCACACATAACACTCTTGATCCTGCATTCTATTGAATTTCAATGTTAAAGCCTGGCTGAAATAAGCAATTTTAAATATTTCTATCATCATGTCCTTAAATTTAAAAAGCTTTAAAAACTGAAAAATAAATAATAGAATGATTTCAGCCTTATTTATTCAATCTACTCCAAAATAAAAATTTTAACTATCAAAAGTCCAGAGATGAAATTTTGCTTATTTCAGGCTGGATATAGTAGCTCATGGCTATAATCCCAGCAGTCTAGGAGGCCCAGGCAGAAGGATCGCTTAAAGCCAGGAGTTCAAGGCCAACCTGGGCAATACAGCAAAATCCTGTCTCTACAAAAAATAAAAGATGAAAACTTAATTGAGCGTGGTGGTGTGTGCCTGTAGTCCAGGCTACTCAAGAGACCCAGAAAATCACATAGCCCAGTAGTTCAAGGCTGCAGTGAGCTACAATCATATCACTGTATTTTAGCCTAGACAACAGTGTTTTCTCAAAAAATAAATAAATAAATAATTCTGCTGGCTTCTATTTTCAAATACAATATATTTTCTTAAGACATAATGATAACAAAAGCAAAAAAAAAAAAAAAGTCTTTGAACTCATTTTAAGGCCAGGGGTGGTGGCTCACACCTGTAATCCTAGCACCCTGGGAGGCCAAGGCAGATGGATTGCCCTGAGCTCAGAGGTTTGAGACCAGCATATGAGCCAGAGTGAGAACCCGTCTCCACCAAATAACTGCTGGGCATTCTGGCAGGCGCCTGTAATCCCACCTACTTAGGAGGCTGAGGCTAGAGAATAACTTAAACCCAAAGACCCAGGGGTTGGTGGAGGTTGCTGTGAGCTATGATTCCACAGTACTCTACTGAGGGCCACAAAGTGAGAAAAAAAAGAAAATGAACTCGTTTTAAAAATTGTATTATCGGCTGAGAGCAGCAGCTCAAGCCTATAATCCAGCACTCTGGGTGGCAGAAGCGGGTGGATTCCTTGAGTTCAAGAGTTGGAGACCAGCCTTAGCAAGAGCAAGATCCCATGTCTAAAAATGGCTGGGCAATGTGGCCGGCACCTATAGTCCCAGATACTCGGGAGGCTGAGGAAAGAAGATCACTTGAGCTGCTTGAGCCCTAGAGTTTTAGGTTGCTATGAGCTATGACACCAAGGTGCTCAACTCCAGGGCAACTAAATAAGACTGAGTCTCAAAAAGAAAAAAAAGTTGAATGTTGACTCCTTTAGGTATCCCTAAAGGTAAGGATGTTTTGTCTACCAATTATTTTACTTTTCCTTCTCCTACTTTATCATATTATCACCTATATCTCAGTTAATACCAACATCCACCTACGTGCCCAAATTAAAACCTGAAAGTAATACTAAACTAGCATATTTTTACTTGTTTGAGAAGATGATCAAAGCTATGGCTCTCCCCCCAGAAAAATGCACATACACACAGTTGAAGAATGTTTAGATAAGATTTTAGGGAATTCATTAAACCCTCTGAAATCTAAGCATGGACTCCAGGTTCAGAATCACTGTCACGTACTTTGCTTTTTTCCTCCAACCTTACATATCATCTTTGAAAACCTGCCTGGCATACCTACCAAACCTCTCAGATTTCAGCCTCCCAGGCCAGCACTAGCTTAGTTTTGGTTCCTCCCACGTTTTTCCCAGGTTGTTACAGGTAGTTTGCTAATTCTTCCCATCTTACCATTCTTCAAGCGTCTTCTTTCACCTTGCTGGTAAATCTAATCATGTGGCTCGCCTGCTTCAGATCTTCAATACAAATGTTAACAGAATGAGAGCCTAGAATATCTTAGCGCTGTCGATCTGTCCTCTACCTACATTTCAAGCATCTATTTCTCCCACCTATTCTTTCCACACTCCAGTCATTTGATTTATAATCTCCGAATACACTGTTTTCATGTCTTTATACTCTTGCATAATATTGCCTCTTTCTGAAATGTCATGGCTCAATTTCTTACTTTTTCCTCAAAACTTAGCTCCTTCCTTTAAGCTCTCTCAAAACCTTCTGTTTATTTCTGCCATGAGATTTATCTTAATGTATTACAAATGCTTATTTACTTGCCTGTTTTCAAAGACAATACGTTTTCTAGGGCAAGAGCCTTGCTTAATTTCATCTGTGTGTCCCCAGTACCTAGAACATAAATACAGAACTAAATATAAATGTATGGAGCTGCCACTATTTTTGTACACAGCCAAAGTTACTATGTATCACAGGGAAAACTGTGCTGAATTAATCTAAAAATACTCTAACAAATCAAAATCTAAAGAATTCATTCTAGAAGGGTATTTTTGCAACAACTCTCTAGAAAATTATGTGTAACTATCACCAATTCTTTATAAGTTTCCTTATCTGAGTCAGGTATATATTTTTAAAATAATACTAGTTACATGAACATCCAAAACAGGAATTATAGCTTAGAAAAGACAAGGTAATCCTTTGTATAAAAACTCCTAAGCAAGCAAATACCTGGCAGATAATATAAATTAGCTACTCTTCTTAGCCTCTCTCCTCCTCTACACCACCTCACATGTGGGGACCAAGAAGAGTCCTCCTCAGTACAGCACACTTTAAGCAACTAACTTCTGACTGACTGTAGTTGGCACAAAAGTTAGTTTTTCAAGGCAACTGAAGAATCTACTCTAAACTCTATCAAAAAGATTAGAAACTATTGTATTAAAAATACTCCCATAAGGCCAGCTCCATATCCCCTGGAAAACTATCTCCAAGTTTAACGATTCTAAAAGGTCAAGAATTAAACGTTTTTTGGAACTGCAAACTAATACAACCATTTTGGAAAGAAATACGGCAAATCCTCAAAGAACTCAATAAGACCTCCCATTTGGTCCTGCAATCCCATTCATCCACCCAGAAGAAAAAAAAAATCCTTTTATCATAAGGACATTTGCACTAGACAGTTTGTCACATCTCAATTTATAATCGCCAAAATATGGAAACAACCTAAATGTCCACTAACCCAGGAATGGATTAACAAACTGTGGTATATGTATACCGTGGAATATTACTCAGCCGTTAAAAGAGATGGAGACTTTACACCTTTTGCATTAACCTGGATGGAGGTAGAACACATTCTTCTTAATAAAGCATCACAAGAATGGAGAAGCAAAAATCCAATGTATTCAATCCTAATATGAAGGCGGTAGATGAGCTAATACATGGTGGGGGGTGGGGGATAAGAGAGTGAGGGAGTGGGGAGAGGGGAAGAAGGAGGGGCTAGAGGGTTCATGGTGTATAGCACACCTCTTGGGGGCAGGACACAATTATAAGAGAGACTTTACCTAACAAACATAATCAATGTAACCTAATTCTTTGTACCCTCAATGAATCTCAAACAATAAAAAAATAATAATAATCTTTTTTATATTAAAATACTTTTTGCTACCCTCTGAAGTCAAAAATATTTCTAACCCATTTTGTTAAAGTTGTTCATTTTGACATTTTTTGTGTGTGGTTTTTTGAAAGAAAGATTGTAGTTACTATGTTCTGAAAGTATGTTTTCCAAATTTGCCTGTGTATCAGAATCAATTGGAACACCTTAAAAAACACATTTCCAGGTCCCTACCCAGATCAACAGAAACAAAATTTCCAGAATTAGGACCGAGGCATATCTTTTTTATAAAGCACAGTAGGTGATTGTGATGTAGTCATCTCAAAGCTACTGTTCTAAATATCACAGAAGATTATATATGAACAAAGTAGAAAGTTTGTTGGTTAAGACAAACTAATAAACACAGGGTGAATTACTTCACCCTCTGAATAGAAACTATTGTGAGGTATCTTACTACAGAATTCTAGATAATAGATTAGTTACTGCAGTCACACAGCTTCATCAGAACAATCAACCAGCACATCTTTTTAATTACCCTACTGTTGTGTTTGCCTGGAAGTATTCCAGTATTCCTTAAGACTGTTTATCACATAACCTTGGAAAAAGGTACATTCAGTGAGAGTAGTGCACATGGAAATGGCTGAAAATTCACCACAGATATTACATTGAAATATTTCATCAACTCCTTTAAATTATGCATTTTATTATGTTTTCAATATGCTAATAATTTGATGTATACATTTCTATAGCATACAAGCAATAATAAATCCAGGGGTTGACAGAACTGAGCAAAAAATATGGGTAGCAAAAGAAAATCTCAAGAATTTTCCAGTGAATTCTTATTAAATGTTCTTGGGAAATTGAACTGACAAATACTAACATACACAGAAGTGTTACACATATGTTGAGAACAATCGAATCACAAATTAAGAGGAACTCTTAAGATCATTACTAAGTCCCTAGTAATATCAATATGAAGAGGCTATTACAGGAAAAACAAGAGAACTCAGAAACACATCTACACACAGTTCCTGTGTTTGATCTCACTACTGGGGCAAATGTTTTCCAAACAGAAGCTCCCCAAAATTCTAAGTGTCCTCAGAAAGTGCAACTATTTTAAATATACGTTGAAAAGTCTTTACACAATTAAATACAAGTTTTGATAGCTATTGGCACACATTTTCAGCAATTTTAGTGAACTAAAAATAAAAACATTTTATTGGCATAGGGCAGAACCAAAGTTGCTCAATCATTTCAGATACTAGAAACAGATCTCAAAAAATTCTGGATGGTCTTTTAATCATCAAGAATTAGAAGAAAGCCATAATTAAGTTAAGATAAAATTGCTGGTTACTATAAAATCACTTACATTGCCCTAAAATATTCCCTATGTGAAATACTGATGAACTTTTTGCATCAACTTTTGAGAACTTACAAGTTAGAATATAAGACTCCATCTATGGCTATATGAATACACAGCTGAAGTTACACTGACATTCTCTTTCTATAAACACATGCCCTTACTGAACATCTGCACCCAAAGTTTTAAAAGTAGGTGTTCCAGTTAGGCTTGCAAAAGCTGGGACAGCATACTAAGAGAAAGCAAAACTCTTGGATGTCAAAAGCCACAGGATTATTTTTGATGGCAAATATCTTCACTAAAATGATAGCCTACAGGGCAATCACAGCCTTAGTTAATTAAGAAATGCAGAAGGACTCTATAGCATATAGAAATCTCAGAATTTGAAAGATAATACTACTATTAGCACTTGCAAGGATGAGAAAAATAACGGCTACACTATCTTGGAATGTCATTCATCCCTAAGAAAGTACTGGCAGGATTTCTTCTGGCCTCCTTTATTATTGAGCAATATAGTTAGCCAGAAGTTCCTAGAATCACAGTACAAAACAGTTCTCCAATGCAAAACAGAATAAAGAGGATCTTTGCAGAAAATAAAAATCAGAAAATATCTTTTTCAATAACTCTAACTTTTGATTCTACCAAAATATATGATACATCAGTAATATAACATGACAAATAGAACTATGAGTATTTGGATAACTACTATGAGGATAAGCAATATAGTTTTCGTGTGTGTCAGAATTCAAAGTCATATCAGAGTCATTGCAAATCAACTTTATCAAGTATTTTTTAAAAGGCAAAAAATATCCACATATAATTCAACCCAAGCAGTCATCAAAAGAGCTAGACACAGTTCTCCAAACATACTATACAGAAACACAGCTTATGATACCTCTGACAATGTCCTGGACTTTCAATAAATAAAGCCCAAGAAGACAATTAAGGACATGAATTAATGTAAAATAATCACATACAGCTCAAGATTTTCACCTAAGTATATAGCTATTACTCTTCTAACTTGTAACACATTGCTAGGTGATAGGCTGTCACAGAGAACATGATATTCCTATATTTTTTTGGCAAACAAATTATAAGAAATTGGCCTGTAACATACTTAGCCAGGTCAACACATAATATGGCACCAAGTTTTTCCATTAACTGTTTCCTGGACTCAAAACAACTTTACACTGGCTTCTTTATAAATTTCACAGATAAACTATGACCAACCATCCATAAGATCCTTGAATTTAGTCATTAAAAAATGAAATTATAATATAAAAATTCACATTACGTAAGACTGACACATGCCCAAGACAAGTAATATTACCCTCCTCCACCTTTAGTGCTTCCATACACTTAGAATGTATCTCTATTTTATTACCCATGAAATCACTTAAGAGGCAATCTCCTCCATAGGACCAGAAGACCATTAAGAATCAGAAATTCATCCTGTTGATATATTTGTTATATTCACTACCTAGAAATGATCTAATCATAATGGTTATTCCTAGAACACTGAATGAGTAAGAAATGAATACCTATTACACTTATAGAAAACTGAAGAAGACAAGAACCCAGGTAAATAAAAGTAAATTTGAAGAACACACAAAAACAGAATCAAATAAAAAGGCAGTAGGTTTATCAGGGGAAAAGCACTGTCTGGAGGGGCTGGGATGTCTTTGAAATATAGATAAAAGTCTAGTCTAGATTTTGGCAATAACAAATGCTATAAAATGTAATTACTCTGCCTCCCTGGATCTTGATTTACTCATTTGTAAAATAAAAGACCTAAAGAGCTCTATATTTTGTCATATGCTAAGAATGATTTTAAAACAGAAAACAATTTACTCCTAAAAAACATAATAGATGCAATATATCATCTTAAAGACATGACTCTTAAGCAAAGGTATCACACAGGTGGAACACACAACTCTGCCAGTAGTAATAGGCCACACAACAGCAGCCACAGCCAACCAAGATCATATACCCACATCCCTAATGTGGGAATCACTGACACATTCACTCATTCAATAAATCTAAAAAGGAATCAAGTTTCACCAAGGGCAAAAGTTAGGAAACTGAAGAGAAATGTAAAGGCAAAATTCTGCTCATTATTTCCTAGGAGAAACTACAATACAGATCATATCCTAGTATGCATCTACACATAAACACACACACACACACAAATGATACAAAAAGCATCATTACATTTTTCTATGGAACAGAAACAGCTCCTTAAAATGAATCATATAATTTAAATATTCAGGCATTTTACAACATCTTATGTAGCAAAAATTAATCAGGAGTGCATCCCTCTCTGCCTCAACAAGATGAATCTATTTGAGACTTTAAGATCAAAACATACAGGGAATCAAAGACATTCCTAAACTTGGAATACTGAAACAATTCAAAGGTCTATGTTCCAACTTCATAAATAAAACCTTTGCCTTAAAACAAATGAACCTTCCACCTCAGAGAAGTAGCAGCAATAGTAATCATTTTTAAACTTGATGACAACCAGATTCAACACAACAAAGTATCAATCTTTTTTTAAAATATAAGCTCTGTTGTTGGTACTATTCTAAGTATTGTAGAAAATAAAAGGGAACTAAAAGGTAAGATCCCTCCCCACAGGAAAATCTTTTCAACTAGTTAGCTAGGTCGTCTCAGATTATAAACATATATATTATAAACAACTATATTTCTCTAAAATCTTCCCAAAGGAAGAATCTAAGATGAAAGGTGACCAATTCCAATACTATGTACATATTTTGAAACTAGAAAAGGTCCCCACAAAATAAATTTCACAAACAAAACAGATCCAGATATTTGGGAACAAAATACACTGTACTGTATGTACTCAAAGGGCATTTCTACAAAGGCCACAGACAGAGCACCTTGAATAGATAATTTCACATGTGGAAATATTTTCCAGTAGAAAATAAATAACTCTTCAACCAAAATCATTAGTAATAAGAACAAAATAAACAAAAGACTTCTAGTTTATATTAAATAAAGTTGAAAGACAAAGTTTATTATAGGTCCTATTAAGAGGGAAAAGTCAATTTGAGGGTTTCAAATTTAAAGTGACATTCACTGTTTGTTTATACATAATCAATGTCTACCTGTTCCTGCTGGTAGCAGAACCAAAACTGGTATACATGTCAACTAAGTCTAAGAAAGCCCAAAACCCCATCAAGTTCAGCTACAAAGCATTTCCAGGCAACCAATTACATATAAGACTGCAAATTAATTACGGATTATAATCTGCCTAAATGTTTCAGCTTTATCTCCATGAATTATACCCTAAATTCTCCTAGATACCAACTGCTGAAACAAAACAAGTCTAGCTCTCTTTTGTCAAATCAAGATCATGCAATCATAATTCTTTAGTGGTTC
The DNA here is from genome assembly GCA_963574575.1 of Galagoides demidoff. Taxonomy (NCBI): domain Eukaryota; kingdom Metazoa; phylum Chordata; class Mammalia; order Primates; family Galagidae; genus Galagoides; species Galagoides demidoff. The sequence goes on along the minus strand of CAUYQV010104776.1, from coordinate 36,795 downwards.
CAAAGCTTCAAGACACAACAATACTATGTACTTTCCTTTGCAGCCTATCAAATACTTTTACATACATGTATTTCATTTAAAACTTCCAACAACCTATGAAGTAAGGCAAGTAGTATTCTCTCCATTTCATGGATAAGGATAAAGATGTAGGGAAATTAAGTCACTGGTACAAAGTTCACTGCTCAAAAGTAACTGAACTACGACTAGAATCACATGTCTTGACTCCATGTCTAATTCATATTCCACATCATCACACAAAGGAAAGTAATTCTAAAAGTCACTCAACTTAGAATCTATACTTTTCGTGCTTAATCAACCCCTTATAAATACCATAGGAATTAAAATCAAGATTCTAAAGCAAATGCAAACAGTAAAGAGAATAGTCTGAATAATCATCTTTCTATATTAAGTATATGTTAAAAGAACAATCATTCAAGAACAATTCAAATAATATAGTAAAAATATCTTATATTTTTAAAAAAGTAATTTATTGTATTCACTCTACCATACCACACACATTAACTCCATATAATGCATGTTGACAGAGAATGGCCAGCTGAAAATTATTTATATAATACCTGATTTAAAAAACATAAAAATGGGGCAAGTGTGGTGGCTCATGCCTATAATCCTAGCACTCTGGGAGGCCAAGGCAGGTGGATAGCCTGAGCTCAGGAGTTTGAGACCAGCCTGACTAAGAGTAAGACCTCGTCTCTAGTAAAAATACCAAAACTAGCTGGGTATAATGGCAGGCACCTATAGAGCCAGCTACTCAGGAGAGGCTGAGGCAGGAGGATGGTTTGAGTCCAAGAGTCTACCCAGGGCAAGAGAGTAACACTCTGTCTTTAAAAAAATAAATAGGCTTGGCGCCTATAGCTCAGCAGCTAGGGTGCCAACCATATACACCAGAGCTGGCAGGTTCAAATCCAGCCAGGCCTGCCAAACAACAACTATAACCAAAAAAAAAAAAAAAAAAATAGCCAGGCATTATGGCAGGCACATATAGTCCCAACTACTTGGGAGGCTGAGGCAAGAGACTTACTTAAGCCGAAGAGTCTGAGATGCCACAGCACTCTACCCAGGGCAACAGCTTGAGACTCTGTCTCAAAAAAAATAAATGAAATTTAAAAAAGAAAATAAATAAATAAACATAAAAATGTCCAAAACCCTTCACTATTCCTATACCTTCTCTCAGCTTTGCTGTCCTCTCCCCTAGGGGTCGCCACAGGGGAGTGCAAAACAATCCACTGAAATATGGGGAGAAATTATTAGAATGCTGTTTCCATTTTTTAAAACTTAAAAAAAGGAATTCATTTTATGTGTATTTATGATATGGACTGATACTGTCATCCTCACATAAACCCATGAATGCGCACATAACTGAGGCTCAGGGTTGCTTCTATTTTACATCTAAGGACTCCTATTCAAGAAAATATGGAGACCCCTATTATCACCAACAAAGGTGGGCCCCAGGAAACACCTGGTGACTCTAGACTACAGCAAATGATCAAAGAGAGAACCTATGGAAGGTGTTCAACATCCTACAGTTATAGATTTTAACTACATGTGCATAATCCATGTGATGAAAGTACAACTCACCTCATCCTGGACTCCACTAGTGGTAGTCAACTTGCTCCCATCAGTAATTGTAATAATTATTGCTGGCTCCAAGAAGAAAGGATTTCTTCCCTAAAGTCAAAAAACAGATTAACCATATTAAGTTTGAGACTCTGGTTTAATATTTTTGAGTTAAAAGTTAATTCTCAGAACAAACTTTACAATTATAGTCCTTTTTTCTTGTTAATAAATTTTACATATAATATATACCTGTGTTTGTATATTTTTTCAAAAGATTTAGAAGAACACAAACTAAACAGTGTGTAATCCTGAGAAAATGGAATTAGGTAGAGAAAAGGATAAATTTTTCACTTCTTTAAACATGTCTGTATTGTTCCAGTTTTTACAAAGAACATTTATATTCATATAAATGAAAGTATTTAATCTCTTAAAAGGGACCCCCGTAGTTCAGTTCTAGTAGTTTTATTTTTTAGATATTATAAATTATAATAATAAAAACAAACAGCATTTCTTCAAAAACTTTCTGAAAGAGACGATGACAAGACAGGTGAATATTATGACCAGGTATATGTTTTGAAGTACTGTAAGAGGGAGCTCCTCAGAAATACTAGGGCTACTCTGAGCTAAGCAAAATTTAATAATAATTCAGAATTAAATGGTAAAATTAAGGATAACTACCTAATAAAAATGCTTAGATTATAAAAACAACTGTACCAAAGGCAATGGAACACAGTGGCACAAGCTTTCAAATGCTCTAGAGAGCAAAATAATCCATTCAAATCTCAGCCCAACCCATTCCATGAATACCACAATCAGTACTAGGTGACACATTTGGTAAGGAACTCAGATAAATCTGAGCATCACGTTTACATATAAATGGCGCTCATTTGATATATTAAGCACATTCTGTATAACTCTAGGACAAAACTAAGACCAAAGGGTAGACATTTTAAGAGTAAACCTTGTGTTTGAAAGCAAAGATAGCAAATTTTTTGCTACTAATGGCAGCAAGAACCAAATGAAGTTTTGTTGGATATAATAAAAACAGCATACAACAAATTTTAATGTGCACATGAATCAACTGGTTTTCTTGAAAAAAAAAATGCAGCTTTTGATTCAGTAGGTCTGGGATAGAGACTAAAATCCTGCATTTCAAACAAAACAGTAGGCTAAGAGATGCTAGTGTCCACAGACCACACTTAGAAAACAAGAATACAGAAGAGATGTATGCATGTAATATTCTATGGTTCTATCTAACCTTTCCCTTGCATTTAGATAACCCACAATGCCTAACATATTACAACATATACTCAGTGTCTGTTAAATGAATTTGCAGTTACAATAATCATGTGGTAACCAATCACATAAGGTTGAGAAGGAGATCTCACAGATGAAATGTCTTGATCAAGTCATACAATTTATAAGTGGCACATGCACTATTCTAATTGGTGACCAAGGGGAAAAAATGGTCCCAGAAGATTCTTCTGCTTACGTAAAAACTTAAAATTACATTAGATAGAACTTCTAGAAGATTCTAAATGCACAGCACTAATAAAATTTCAGAGTGCTGCAGAAAACATCAATTAATTTATCATTCCTTCCTCCTCTGTAACGTTTATGTAAAAAGAAACACTTTTGGGGAAACCTCACATTATATTACATTCCCCCTTACACCATTCACCCCCCAATATAATCAATTCTAATATATAGGTCTTGTCAGGCAAAGTGCATTCCTACTTAGCTTTGACTGTTGCCTTCAAGTACGATGCTTCTCCTTTCCCCTATTCACAACCTATCCGATTTCTACTCATTCTTTAAGACCCAGTTCAAATCTTCCTATTTACCACTTTCCTATAGTAATTACCCTCTCTCCTTTTGAAATAATTTTTAATTTAAATATAAGTCTAAATATTCGTTATCTGGCACAGTATTATGAATATATATTTACATTATATATTCATATGTGAAGTATGTACTTGAAAACAATTAAGATAGTAAATTCTCTATTTTTTACTACAATTTTTTTTAAATATACAAAGTACAGATGTTTCCTTTACCTTTACATACATCAGGACCCCCCAAACTCAACACATAGCTTGTAAGAATGTAAAAAGGAGCACCACCTTCCTACTGGGTCCGTCTAATCATCCACTATCTACCCAACCATATTAGTCATTCAAGCATTTACGAGGTGACTATTACACACACGTAGATACAAGAGACACAGAATCTCTTTCATAAATAATAAATATATGCACATATATACACATAAAAATTACTCTCCTCCTTTTCTTGCTCTGACAATAGGATTTTAGCTTGCAAAGAGGAAGATAAAACTAAGATGTTCTAACCTCTTCAAAACTATTTTATCTTGCTTGTACTGTTAAATGAAAACTATTTTTTGTTGACTTGCTGCCTTTCAAAAACAAATCAGCAGAGCTCTAAAAGCTACCAAAACAGACCAAATACTTATACAGCAGAGTCTTTTTTATCACACCTCTATATTTTACATGTGTAAAAGTCAGATTTTCTGATCAGAAGTCTTATCCCATCCATTCTTAGTGCTATATAAGTACTCTCAGAATTATCTTTCAGAGACTAAATAGTCATATTTGTAATTAAGGAATAACAATCTGCCATGTATCAAATCCTTAGAGATTATGGCATCCACCCAAAAATACACACTTTTTTAAGACACATGCTTCAAAAATCAAGTTAAAATGTGTTAAAAGCTACCAGAAAGTCTGAGTTATTAAATTTATTAAAGCTAAATTCAAACACTAAATTCAAGTTACTTTTTCTTACAAAACAAAACAAAGCTGTCAGTTGAAACTTTTACTAGTCTTATAATATACAAAATACTCTCCCACAAAGGCTAAGCCTGACATTACTATAACCAGGTTCTTGATTATCTTATTTGGTTCTAAAAAAACTTGGATGTGGTAAAATATTTAGGGAGATTACATGTCAACTCAAAGCAACCCAGCTGGTAAGTGGCAATGCCAGATCCTACTAAGAGCTTCTAATTCTAAACCAATCTTTCTGCACCATCTGGAGGTTCTGTTGGTTGCTGCCAAGTTCTTCTGGACCCAAGTCCATACCAACCTGGATTGGGCCATATTCACCCAATAATGAAGGGTATAACAATCAGATTGTTTTGCTGTGTTTTTAATATCGTCTATCTACAACAAAATTAGCTATAATAGGACTATTCCTTTATTTGGAGATTTTCTATTCTGTGATTTCTTACCCATCAACTTTTTATCTATAATACCATCCCCCAAAACACTACACACAGCAATGTTTACTTTTTAAAAGTATGTAACTTTAGCATTGTAGCGAGCTCCGAGCTCCTGTAGTTCCACCTACTCGGGAGGCTGAGGCAAGAAAATCCCTTAAGCCCAATAGTTAGAGGTTGCTGTGAGCTGTGACACCACAGCACTCTACCAAGGGTGACATAGTGAGACTCTGTCTCAAAAAAAAAAAAAATGTATATAAATTTAGTCAACTTGCAGAAAGCATATATAAACACAGATTAAAATAAGTTCTTTAATGACTAGATTTTGGAAAAACTCAGAGGAAGATTGAATGTAGGAAAAAAAAAAATACCATTACCTTCATTGCACCAATTTAATTTCCTCTACCATGCACCTAGGATCCTTTCTTCTCTAAGATGAAAGTTTAGTCAAAAATCACACTAGGAGCTGGCACAGTGGCTCACGCCTATAATCCTAACACTCTGGGAAAGCAGGCAAGTGGATTGCCTGAGACTAGCCTGAGCAAGAGAGAGACTTCATCTCTACTAAAAACAGAAAAACTAGCAGGAGCTTTCAGTCCCAGCTATGTGGGAGGCTGAGACAAGAGAAATCACTTGAGCCTGAGTTTGAGGTTGCTGTGAACAATGATGCCACAGCACTCTACCCAGGCTAACAGAGACTGTCTCAAAAAAAAAATCACACTAAGAAAAACAATAATTTAGTATAAAAAATGAGAATGTTTAATCTACATGAAAAAGGAGGTATTTTTATTTCTTCAGGAAAAAAGTATCACTATCTCTATTATATAAATATTTGATATTAACAAATGTATTCAAGCATGAATTTCTGAATTGCTAGCAGAAAATGACCCGAACATGTTGCTCAAGAAAAGTTTTATATCCAGGCTTGCACTTTCCCTCTGCTGCCTTTTATGGTACTTAAGAGGCCTCTCTGTCACCATTATTGTTTACCTTGCAAATTAAAACATGATTTTATTTGCTGATCAGTACTGTATATTTTCATGTTTAACAGAAACAATTTTTAACATTTTACAAGTCTAAATTAGAGTTTTGATTTAATTACTGCAATATAATGTTACTTGCTACCTAGTGCCAAGTTTATGCAGCTTAATAATTCTCAAATCTTCATTTAAGGTCAATTATTTTACATTTTTATTTTTAGTAATTATGTTCATAAAGGCACCCAATTTGGAAGTAATTCATTAGAATTTCCCTCAATATTCACTTTAGTCATAAAGTTATTAATGGCCTTTACCATACTATAAAATTAAAAAAAAAAAAAAAAACTCTGCTACAACAAAGGCAGCCAGTAGAGGGACTAAAAGTTTACTTTTGCCATTAGCAGAATAAATTCATGTTTTACTCTCAGAACAGGGGTTCTTGCCACAAAGATATACAGAACCTTATGCAAAGTATAATGTTCTGCCTATAGAGTTATTTACTAACAGGAATCTTATTGTCACTTAAAAAAAATTAATTTCAATATTGACTAAAAGCCTCAAGAGATGTGCCATATATCTTTATAAGATATTATAAAGAAAAAATTTTTCACTTCACTTAAAATTTCCTAATATAGGTTCTCTCGACAATTGATTACCATGGTGTTAAAAAATTCAATGAAGGCATGAAATCTGAATAAGAAAATCAAAATAATGTAATTAAAGTAAGCTAATATCCATTAGAACCTATTTTTTGCAAAGAAAATGCTTTTGAAAACATTACAGTAAGTTATTTTGAAAAGTATTCTTTCTGTTTTACCCAAGAAACTGAAAGTGTAGTAAGGAGAGAAGTACAAGAATCTGACTTTGCCATGCTCTGAAACAAGTCACAACTAATCCTGTGAAAACTCAAAAGAAGGTAGCCCTGGTCATTCAGTAAAAATTGTACCCCTAGCTTTGATGTAGGACCAAAATACTCAGGTTCTCTTTTGGTGCACCACATTGTGTGTTAGTCCTTTAAACAATCCCATAAAGGATGCCAAATGCCTTTCTGTATGACGATTTTCTGGTGGTAGAAGACTTCTACTAAAAGGAAATGTGCTCTGCAGGTCAGCTCTCTGGCGCTCCTGTGACAGCTTTGGTCAACCCACAGCTGCTCACTGACTAAGAGCTTTGCTACATGCCAGGAAAGTGACAGCCCACAGAATTCAACAAGTGAGACATTAAGATGGAGATCCCTGGGTCATACCCCATCAACAAGCAAAACAACCAAAAACTTCCAGAAACAGCTTGTGCTGTTTTCAATCTAAAACTTGTTTCAAGTGAACAGTAGCAACAAGGAAAAACATTAAAGGCTAGAAAGAGCTGCCACAAGAAGTTTAAATACTACATCACTAAAGATTTTCATATATATATTGGACAAGTATTTCACAAGATTATCAGTAAAATTTTAGTGATTAAACTGCTAAACTAGATGATGTGTAGGTTCCCTTTTTTTTCTATAAAAAAAGAAAACTATTAAAAAAAAATTTGCATTCTTTTTCCTATTTCCTTTACTACCATACTTAACAGAGGTGACAATAAGTTCATCTAAAATGAAAAACCACCTTATGTTCATTTAGAAAATTTTTCTGCTATTCGGCTATGTGAATTTGTCAAAATTCAGATTCTATAAAGCAAACATTAAAATACAGAAACATTAGTATAAACATCATATATATGTATTGAGATAGTCTCACTATGTTACCCTTGGTAGAGTGCTGTAGCATCATAGCGCACAGCAATTTCAAACTCCTGGGCTTAAGCCAATCTCTTGCCTCAGCCTCTCAGTAGCTAGGACTACAGGCACCCACCACAATTGCCCAGCTTTTTTTTTTTTTCTTTTTTTGCAGTTTTTGGCCAGGGCCAGGTTTGAGCCACAGGCACTGCCCCTAGCTATTTTTTTTGTTGCTGTTGTTCCAATTGTCCCCAGCCAGGTTCGAACCCGCCAGCCTCAGTGTATGTGGCTGGCACTGTAACCACTGTGCTACACGCACCAAGCTGAAACATAGTATTCTGGTATTTTGCGCTTATTTTTAAAATTGTTATCTTAGGATGCAGTTTATGTCCAAAAACTTAGTAGTCATAATATTACCGTGAAACTATATACTGCTCTAACTATATAAAATGGGGAAAGATTCTTTAAATACATACTTTGCAGAGTCAACAATATGCAATAAACAACACTCTTTAGACCGACAGTGCTTAAATCTCAAACGTGCACATCACAATCAGAACTTTTTTCCATGTCTGCTTATTACTTACACTAGTATTTATATACTTAACATTTTTCTTTAAATCAATTCCATTTTTATCTTCAAATGACAGCAATACAATCTGTGAAATCACGGCTTTGATATGCCAATTATATTTGTCAATTCAATAATTCATTGTCATGAATACTATTAATTCTTTTAAAAGGTAGGGAGGTTCATAAATTATGGGATCAATACACAACTAGTAAATTACACATTCCAAAGAAAATATAATTATTTGAGTCAATAAAGGCTTGACAATTAAATTAACACTCCAAGGTTAAAATTGTAGTTTGATGATTGTCTTAAATTTTAGCGAGATTATTACATTTTTAAAAATCTCAAGTGGTGTAGCCTAAGTGAGTTTTTTATGTGAAAGACTGAAAAATTCATCTTAAGAAATTGGTGCTTTTAAAATATCTTTGACTATATACCAAAATCCCCTATATATAAAAATCCCTGAGAGAGACATTAGAAGCTGATTAGCTATGGTTACCTCTGAGATATCGAAGCAGCAATTGTGCAACTTTTTATAATCAACTTTTTTTAAACCATGTGCATTTATTACATGTTCAAAACAAATATACTTCAAAATTAAAGTGTCTAGTATCCCAAAATAAAACCTTTAAAAAACCTGCTAGTGTATATAAGTCTAGTAATTCAGAATACATTAAGATCTCTAACTACAGAAAAACATATTCAAATCCTACATTAAATATATTTTTAGTTTCAAGTAATTCCATTATTCAATTGTGTACCAAAACAGTGCCTGTATTCAACCATATAATTCCCTATGTTAAAAGTGTAACAGTATTAAAAACAGAATAATAAGACTTAAGCCAGAGTAGGGGGAAATTCATATACAGAATGTGCCAAAAAATATGTATGTATTAAAATTGTAACGCTCAAGTCACATTTGACTTCTATAATTACAAGAGATACAAGATACGTGTATACGAAATAACAAAGGGTTATCAGTATATATTGAGCATCACAATCTTAATAGTTTTTTCCTTTCTGAAAATATACATTTTGGGGGCACCCTTTGTTTTATTTTAATAAATGACTAAGGAAATCCATCTAGCAATCTGACTTAAATGGTAGGCCAAATAGTAATAATGTCAAAAATACTGACAGTCATTATAATAACTGAAGAATTACTAAATTTAACTTTGTGAAAAACCTGGAGAAACTCAATAATTGATAGAGCTAAAGTATAACTGCAAAAGACAAAAATATAAATATATATGAAATATTAACATTCATAATATTTAGAGTTTTATATTTGAACTGGTGTCTAAAGTTTAAAAGATTATTCTAGCAAATAAATTAGCTTTAGCAGTAACTAAATAGTAGCAAATAGTGCTTATGCCAGCATTGAAAGAATGAGGGTATCACTTACATTGTAAATAAATAACCTATTAGATTCATAATAAATAATCTAACATATATATAATACTATGTTATATATTATAATCATATCGGTTGGATAATATTAACTTGGGGAAAAATTATTCCAACAAAGCATTTAATAATAAACATGTTAGAAATATTTAAGTAAAAATAAAAAAGCCAGTATGTAAACACATTTTCAAAGACAGATGAATGAAGCCACATAGCAATAATGTACAATTTAATTTTCACCTCAACAAATGTGCCTACTCTTCTTAAGATTAATCATCTCATTGGGCTGTTGATTTCTAAAAACATATACAGATACTACATTTCCAAAAGACTGGTTGAAAATCACATCTTGAACTCAGCACTGAACTCAATTCTATACACTATGACAAGTAGACTCTAAATGTAGGAAAAAGAAGAGATGATTCTGTTACTTCCTTCTAAACATCCACGCTATGAATATGCTCTCAAAACATTCAATTCCCAAAACTATCCCATAAGACAGAATTCTATGAAAGACTTCTACATAAACTAAGTAAAGATTATACAACTGGAAAAGAAAAAGAACTGCCTAAAAAAATGTTTCAAAGCAGGAAAGTCAACAATAAAATATTAAATTTTTAAAAGGAAAAAAAATCTTGATAAACATTTGGAAAAACTGACAGTGTATTATTTCCCATATGCTACGGCTGAAAGCCAACCTGAAAACAATTTAACTGATTAAGACATAATACAAGATTAGTTTTAAGGAGCCCTGCTTTTTTTAAGCACAGATTTCCAGTTTTCTAGGAAAGAGTAAGGTGAGACTAACCCAATTTCACTAAGATTTTTTTCAGGAGGAAATACTTCAATTTCAGTATTTCAATTTCTACAGATATACACTATATCAATATATGTACTTGAATAAAAGTTGCTAGGAATCCATTCTTGCTAAATTCTGATTCAAATATGTGTTGATGATTGTGCCAAATACCTTCAAGGGCTTATAGATTTCAAATTTTCAAAATAGATGACACTTTTGAGAAATAAAAAATCCAACAACATAGTTTTTAGGCCTATGCTTTAAAAAATTTATTTATGAGCCTTTCTAATACATACAAATCCCCCAATGGTTTACCTTGGAAATATGCCTCGTGAAGAAGCAGATGTCACATATGGATGACTATGTGGACTGCCACATGTTTCAGAATGTTAAAAACAAAACAAGATAACCCATTTTTACATTAGGATTTGCATTTAATATAGTCACACTTGGGAGTATACATTACCCATTCTGGGTTAATAGAGAACAAAGACCTTTTATTCTTTCTACTGTGTCACATAAACTTAACCGTTTGGATGCAATCTCTTGGTTTTTCTAAGTTACTGGTTTGAGAAACGGCACTACATCACTAAATTCAAAACTTTATATTCATTGTTACCTGAAAAGGACATTAATGATCAAGAACCATTACAACTAAGGAATTATCACAGGCCCCCAAAACATTACTTTGCTAATTGTTGAGAACCCAAAAGTATTGTACCTCCTTGTAATTATCTTGCAGACTAAGCCCTTGAACACATCATCTACCTTCACTTGCAGCCTAACCTTTCATAGTGAATACACTGCATATTCAATCACCTATAATTCCTTTCATTAAATAATCGATTATTTTCAATTCTAATTCCGTTTAGACATCTGAAGCTCCCAAACCCCAAAATAACCACAAGAGCTTGCTTTAAGCCAAAGGGAAAGTTTTCTTTTAAGAACCCGACATCAGTCTTTTCATTTACTATTTATAAACTCTATGACCTCAGAGTGAATACTATACAATTGCTTTTCCTCACATGCTTAGAACTATTTTCATGTTCCTAACATTTTGTAGATACAATTCTTTCAAGGGTGAGTCCCACACTTTATACGCAAACTAGTGGATGGAAAATACTGAAGTTATCATATTTAAAGGCACATGTAAATCAGGCAATAGCACCAAAAAAACTGTGATGGTAATAGCACTGCTCATTAGACTGACATAAATGTGTCCTTTAGTTTACCACTAAGTCTCTTAATTAGGAGATTTTTAAGTTAAAGTCCTTTTTCATGTACAATTTTATCTCCGAACGTATCAATAATCAAATTTCAGGGTGGCAGCTGTGGCTCAGTGAGTAGGGCGCCAGCCCCATACACTGAGGGTGGCAAGTTCGAACCTGACCCTGGCCAAACTGCAACAAAAAAATAGCTGGGCGTTGTGGAAGGCGCCTGTAGTCCCAGCTACTCAGGAGGCTGAGGCAAGAGAATCGCCTAAGCCCAAGAGCTGGAGGTTGCTGTGAGCTGGGATGCCACAGCACTCTACCAAGGGCAACAAAGTGAGACTCTGTCTCTAAAAAAATATATAATAACAATAATCAAATTTCAAATCAGTGTGTCTTAAAAGGAAAATCTTTATACAAAAAAAAAAAATCTCACCAAGGCTTATGTTTCTTCCTACACCAATCTACACAACAAAAGCATCATATATTTTACACTTAACATTTCTTCTGGACAAGAACATCCTCCCCTAGACTCCACCACAACTATCACCAACTTGAATTCTAAAACATGCAAAACACAGCCCTAGAAATGGACTCCACTCTAAACTTCCTCAAAGAAGCTTAAAACCTTTCTTTGCTCTAGAAGTCAAAAACATGGTTACTTTTTTCAAAAAAAAAAAAACTGTTATGGAACCATTTTTAGAAACTTGAGATTTTCTAAGTTTTCTCAGTGATAACAAGAGGAAGGATTTTCAGAGCAATCTATTTAGTTTTGATTCAAAACCAAAAATCACTGTTCTCTGTGGCAAAATTCTACCTTAGCAGGCAACACTAGACAGCGGCCTTAAGCCCCTCATGACAGATGTAGAGTGATGCACTGCCTTACAATGTTTCATTTACCCTTGGACCACTCATATGGCAGTGGTCCTGAGAGATTACAAGGCAGCTAAAAAAATCCCCATTGCCTAGTGATGTTTGAACATTACTGACTTTGTGTAGGCCTAGGCTAAGTGGTGTGTGTGTGTTAGCTTTTAATAATAAAAACTTAAAAATAATCATAAAAGCTTAAGTTTTAAAAATTTTAAAAATATTAAAACCAGTAAAGTATCTTATATAATATGGATAAAAGATAATTTTGTATGTTTGTATTTTATGCTAAATGTTCTATAAAAGACCCAAAAGCTAAAAAAATTTAAAAGTTTACCAAGTAAAAGATACAGTAAAAGGCTTATATATTATAAAAATGTTTTTTTAATAAATTTAGTGTAGACTAATAATGTAGTATTGATGAAGACCATAGTGGTATATTCCTACGTTCTAGGCTTTCATATTCCCTCATCACTCACTGACTCACCTGGAACAACCTCAAACCATGGGAAGTGTACCATTTTTTATCTTTTGTATCATATATTTACTATACTTTTTATATGCTGAAATACACATGTACTTACCACTGTGTTCCAAATGCCCATAGCACTCCACAGAGTAACATGCTGTAGGTTTGCAGGCTGGGAACCATTGGCGGTACATATAACCTCAGTGTGCAGCAGGCTGTGCCACTAGGTTTGGTTAAGTACACTCTATAGTGTTCCCACAAAGACAAAATTGCCTAACAACACACTTCCCCATTGTTAAGTGAAGCATGACTTTATGTTGTTATGGAACCACCTTAAATTTGCTTTTGTCAAAGGTTTCAGATTATAAAGCTTTAATCCTGTTAAGTGTTTACCACAATATTGGGGATGACAATAATCATTACCAAATGAGTTCTTACCATATGCCAGGTAGGCACTTTACTAAGTGATTAACAAATACTATTTCTAATCCTCACAAAAATTTTCAAGATTGATATTACTGTTTTGCAAAAGAAAAACTTGATGCCCAGAGAGGTTAGGGCAATTGTCAATACAACATAAGCTAATGAATGGTGAAGTCAAGCAAGAGCCAGTTCTAATACAGCCATTCATTCAGTGTCATCACACTGCTCAGAAAAAAGCGAGGTAAAAAAACTTCTGCGGATCCATAATTCTAATCTTTAAAATTCAAATAGAAGGAAATTCACAAAATTTTAACAGGTTTGTGTTAATAATGATAAATTATGCTGCAGACCACTCGATCTTCATCATGTGCAACCCAAGTCCTTTGATCATATTTACCTAGTGAGGAAACTGAGACAGGGGAGTTACATGACTTCCCACATCATGGGTGGAATAGAAATCCATAAACCAATTGGATTTTTCCGAATCTTGAGACATAATGTTAGAAATTTTCAAAATTACCTTAATTCAAAAGGAAAACATAGGGGCAGCCCCTGTGGTTCAAAGGAGTAGGGTGCCAGCCCCCTATGCCAGAGGTGGTGGGTTCAAACAACCCAACCCCGGCCAAAAACTGCAAAAAAAAAAAAAGAAAAGAAAAAAAGGAAAACATGGTAGTTAATTAGTTAAAAAAACTGTCCAGGGAAAATGTTATAAACGTAGCTGTAGTACTGGCTGGCACACTACATTGGAAAAGTTGATTAACAAAGTTAATAGCGCTGTATTAACTGTCTCAGAAACTTAAATTATGAAATACAAAATCAAAAAATGTCAATTACATATGTATGTACATTAGACTCTAGGCCTCAATTAAGGCATAAAATACTGTCAACTATCCCTAACATTCATATTCTTACTTTTTTCCAAACAAGGGGAAAGAAGAAATCCAACTAAAGTGAATATTGTTAACAAATAGTATTCCGATATAGTGTTACAGGAAAAGCTAAATGTAACACGGTGACAAAAGAAATGTCCAGTTTCCAAACAGGAATTGAAAGAATTCACTTGTATTATAGAACTATAGACAAAAAGGGCAACTGACATCTACTGGTTATACCATTAAATAAAATGTTAGTAAATAATATCCAAACTAAACAAAATCTATGTAACTATACTATCACCAATCATAATCTTTTAAAATATTCCATAAATGTGAAGAAATTAAACATTTAAACCATTCCGGGTCTTATCTTCTTCACCTATAAATGAAAAGATGGAGTAAACTTCTAACATAACTTTCATTCTGAAACCCTATACAACAATAATCATAACAGAACAAAGTCTAATGAAAAGCTCTGTTAATAGATGCAACATCTCAAGTTTTTTCAAGACTATAAACAGAAATTCACTGGGCTTCACACTTAGGATTTGTATCTTTTAAGTTCTATTACAATAAATTATGTTGAGGGAGGTAAGAATGATAAAGACAAAGCAAAAAAAAGGAAAACCCAGCATTTGGCTTATAACCTGGCAACCATTGTTATGATTTATAGATTAACAGTAAGATTTGTTGGGTATGATGGCTCCACCTGTAATCCCAGCACTTTAGGAAGCCAAAGAGGACCACTTCAGCCCAGGAGTGTGAAGACCAACCTGGGCAACATAGGAAGACCTCATCTCTAAAAATTAAAATAATAATAATAATAATTTTAGAGTACAAATTTGAGTGGTTATAATAGCCAAAAATAATTTTAAATATTTAAGACAATACATTAAATTATAAAATATTGTGTAATTTCTTTGGAGAAACTAAAGAGATGAACATGAAATGAACATGGCTAACAACCATGTTAGCTAATTCTGACCACAAATGACCTTAAATCAATTCAAAACACTTGAATAAGTAGAATTTTTTCATTCAAGTATTAAATTTGCTCCTAACCTTTTAATTTCTAGTTGTATATCATTTAATAGATAATTACTGACATTCTTTTACATGAGAAGACAAAGTAAATTTTTCTTCTGCAAAGCTCAATCTAGGGTGGTGCCTGTGGCTCAGTGATTAGGGCACTGGGCCCATATACCGACGGTGGCAGGTTCAAACCAGGCCCTGGCCAAACTTCAACAACAACAAAAAGCCAGACGTTGTGGCCGGCGCCTATAGTCTTAGCTACTCAGGAGGCTGAAGCAAGAGAATCACCTAAGCCCAAGAGCTGGAGGTTGCTGTGAGCTGTGATGCCACAGCACTCTACAGAGGGCAACGAAATAAGACTCGTCTCTTAAAAAAAGTAGTTAAATCTGTGATTTTTGCCTTTTATACCTAAGATGTGTTTTGAATAATTTCTAATTAAGATGTCAATCATGTCTTTAAAAATACTGTTTTGTTGTGTTTTTAGAAGGATTGTGACCAGGCTATTTTTATTATTTAGAAAACAAAGACTTAAAGGATAAAATCATTAAGAAATATTGTGGCAAATGTTTTGAAAGAAAATTTAGGTCTTGAAATATTTCACCTAAATTACCACTATCAAATTAATGCTCAATAAGAAATAAATCATACACATTTTATGCTACTTTGAGCTTACTCAAATTTTATTAAAATATCCCTTGATTTATCCAACCCATGTGCTCCTAAAACATCCCTTACAAATGAAACCTGTGTAAATCTCATTTTAACCGCACTAGGGGGAGCTCCCTAACTTAAGAATCCTAAATGTGCTTTTGTTACCTAAGTATTCCTACAAAAAAATGACTTTATGACCTATCTGTTCATATGTGGTTGTTATTTAACATACTCTTTAAAAAACACCATCCCTGTATTTTATCACGTTTTCATTTAACATCTTTCTTTAAAAACACCCTCCTATGCTTATCAACTGCCACTGAGACAATTGTGGGTACAAAGGCTTCATTGTTGCCAGTCTGGAGTAAGCAACAGCAGAGGCACTGAGTGCTGATGTGACTGCCAGTGTTACAGAGTGATTCAATGGCAAGGTCAAGACTGAGATTCCAATTTTCACATTTCTGGCCACTGCCCTTCTTTTATACAGTAAAGATGGTGAAAAAAAAATGTAAGCAAGTTTGACTGTTAAGTCTTCTCTCCACCAATAACAATTATTGAAAACATCTTTTAGGAGGCTTAAAAGTTCAGAGCCTTTCCAAGACCATTCAAAGAGGAAAGGGCAGTTTCTTCAACAACTGATGCTGGAAAAACTGGATAAACTGAAAATACACAGGAAAAATAATAAACTTGGACCCTTAACTCAAAATAGACTAAAGACCTAAACATAAAATCTAAAACTATAATCTTAAAACCAAATCTTAAAACATACAAGAAAATCTTCAATGACATTTGAGTTAGCAGCTATGGCATCAAAAGTACAGTGACAACAAAAGTAAAAATAGATAAAACGGATTATGCAAAATTAAAAACTTCTGTGCATCAAAGGCCACAATGGATTGAAAAGGCAATCCACAGAATGAGAACATATTTGTAAATCATGTATCTGAAACTCCTAAAACTCAACAAAAACAAAAATACTCAACTTAAAAACAGGCAAAGGACTTGAAAAGACATTTCTCCAAAGACAGTATACAAATGGCCAAGAAGTGTATGTTGATGCTTAATATAAAAATTAGAGAAATCCAAATAAAAACCACAGTGAGATAGCACCTCACACTCAGTAGAATGATTAACATCAAAGAAAAACAGATAATAGCAAGTGTTGGTAAGGATGTAGATAAAGTGTAACCTTCGTGCAGAGCTAGTGAGAATGTAAAACAGTGCAATAGCTACGGAAAACAGCATGGTTATTTCCTAAAAAAAAAAAAAAAGAAAGAAAAATGGAATTACAATATGATCTAGCAATGTTTCAGGGTATATGTCCAAAAGAAATGAAAGCAGCATCTTGAAAAGACAGTTGCACACTACTGTTCACTGCAGCACTATCCACAACAGCCAATGGGTGGAAACAACCCAAATAACCATCAGTGGGAGTAGAGAAGTAATATGTGCTCTACACATACAATAGAATATTATTCAGCCTTAAAAAGGGGGAAAATCCTGACATACTACAAAATATGGATGAGCCCTGAGGACGTTATGCTAAGTAAAATTACCAGTAACAGAAAAACAAACATTGTATTATTCCACTTATATGAGGTATCCACAGTAGTCAAATTTGTAAAAACGCAGGGGCTGCGGAGGAAGAGGAAATGGGAAGTTACTGTTTACTGGACACAGAGTTTCAATTTTATAAAATGAATAAGTTGTATTGGTTGCACAACAATGTCACAATACACTTAACATTACTAAACTGCACACTTAAAAATGGCTAAAATGGTAAATTTTATGTTATGTGCTTTTTAACAAAATTTAAATTTTTTTAATTGAAGGACTTAAAAAATTTACAAAATACCATTCAACACTGTTTTTCCAGTTCATGTTAAGCATAGCAGTCGGTTCACTTACAGTAATGTGCTTTCATTTGGAAATACGAATAGCTTAGTTTATACCAAACTATTACTAATACATTTGCTGACAGCTTAAGAGAAATGAAAAACCCAAAAGGGAACCAAGTTTTCACTATTTCACCTACCAACCTTCAAAGCCTGCTAGTTTTTACTACCTGAGTACTAAATGGGTACTACTTGGGTAAAGGTAAAAAAAAAAAAAAAAAAAAGTAGGATCCAATAGTAAGTAATTTATCTGAACTATCTACCAAATTCACTAATAGACCTTAATACTCAAGAATTAAATTGGTTAAAATTCTCTTTAGGAGTCGCTCAATTTGATCTTACCCTAAAAGCCACCACTTCTTCACACAACAAGGTAACACTCACTGTTGGAAATCCTCAAAAAATTAAGCACATACTTTATCTCTTTTTAAGGTCTCTGTTAAGGATTATCTTGACCAAGGGCACACAGTAAAATACATGCCATTCTAAGTCTTAGAATGCTATCTAATCAGTACTAATATATTATGTAGCAGGGGCATGTACTCAGACCAGTGACAAAAATGACGCATTACAGCCCAGAGTGAGATTTAGCAGCTAATGCTAACTAAAACCTAACTTTAAAAAAGAAAAAAAGACAATGTTTAAAACACTGATGAAAACAGGTGATTTGAAACAAAATGAAAATAAACTGATCCACATATAAATCTTCAATCAGACTTCTAAAACTTTATACATTTCCTAATTTTAGATATTAAGTCTGGTTCAGATTTTTCAGTGGCTCTCAGGATCAGCATTTGAAGCTGTTGAACACATGAAAAAAATGTTACCAATTTTATCTGCAATGATAAGCAATTTAATAAGGTCTACTACAAAGAGTGACTAGAGGCTACATGTTCCATGACTATACTAGTAAATGGTATTGATTATCAAAATTAAATATTTAAAAGAACTTCTATAAGCACAGAATTTCTTAGTAGGGCATCCAAAGTGATTGAGGAAAATCGTCAAGATAATCATTCTTTTTTCTCAGCTACTTTAACCTTGCCTATGTTCTGCAAATCCTGATACCATCCTAGCTAATAATGCAAAGATATTTTATTTGTAGAATGCTAACTAAATTAACAAATGTAATACAGATAATAATATTCTTACAATTGGTTATGGAAAAGCACATATGTGCATGTACATAAGATGGATTATCTATGTAATATACAAATACTCATAAAAACCCATTAACCTATATTCAGATATTTAAGAGAATAATAGTTTAGATGTTCTATAAAATGGATATGTTCTGTCTTCTAACTCTTATTTCCTTCAACTACTGAGATTATATCCAAGTATTTAGTATTGTGGGCTCCGCAGATGCCAGTACAGAGCATGAAAAGGGAAGCATGTAAGTAAGAACACTGAGGTCACACAACAAAGATATCCACAGAAAATAGGCAGATACAAAAGCACTTTTACAAGGAAAACATATGAATGTTTAGTATTAAATATGTGACATATCTAAAATTTATAATCTATCTCTTGTGAATAGAAAATATTCATGCTTCAAGTTAGCAAGGGCAACAGTTTTATGATGAAAATGTCTTCTGCAAAGATATTTTCTTCCAATTGAACACTTTACTCAAATAATCACTTTCATTTGGAAATAGTGGTCTCTTAAATTATTTTAATGCCAATGTCATTTTTATGTGCCAATCAAGACATAAGCATTAATATTATCCCTTGCATCCTTGCTTCATCATCAAAATAACTGAAAAGTATTATTCCTCTCTGTTGTTGAAAGAAAATATATAAACCCTGACATGCACATCCCAATCTTCAGGCTCTTTCTTCTCTTGGTCAAATTGTTAACAGCATAGCAGCACCACCTCGCCCTCAAACTTTCTGTAAGCTTTATAAACTAGTACTAAAGCCTTCTCTGGTGGAAGATAGCAACTGAGAAAAGGAACACACAGGAGTTACAAATGCCCTCACAGCCTCTCCCTTAGAAGTTCTTCTCAGGAAGTACCCTAAGAAATATTTTCAATAGGTAATAAATAGGAGGTGAATGTATACAAATGCCCTGCCCACTTATGAAAAGTGATACAGAAAAACAGGAAATCAATAGTTCTGCTGTACACTGACAACTGACAACCCAGTAAGGTAACCAGATAATGGCAAGTTTTAAACTTCTTTGAACACTTAGAAGTCTGGGTGAAAATCTTAAGCAATAAAATACTGTATAGTACTACATATAACAAAGAAGTATGAAAGTGAAACAAATTATTTTACAGTAACAAACCAAAAGTTCATGGCAAATCTACCTAAATTACTAAGCTACAAAATGAAGCACCAGAGAGAAGGGAAAAAATAAAAATAGTAATGTGGCAAGAAAAAACATTTAACTAATGACAGAATTTCAATGTGTTAAAAGGAGTCTGTATTGTAATGTACATTCTAAATGCTGTAGGACTAAATGCAACCATTTCCAAAGATTCTTATCCCTAAGAAGTACAGCATACAAATTTCTAACACAGGGGACCAATTCAGTTTCCCTCTACATAAAGCAAATAAAAGTTGTGGTCACACAGAGAATTTCCCTCAAATGTGTAAAACTCATGACAACTGGGGATTATGGGAAATGGGAGAAGAATACAACATATACCTAAATACAATAGAACCTCTGTAAATCGACCACCCTAAGGACTGTAACATAATGGTCAACATACAGAGGTTGGTCAACTGAAGGAACTAGAGGCCCCTGTACTGATACACACTTGTGCATGTCTGTTCTATGACTATTAGGTCAATGTAGGGAGGGGGTCAACTATGGAGGTTCTACTATGTATCAATTACGGTAACTATTTTGGACAATGTAGTAATTGAACTTCTTGAGAATAATATTTCTTGCTTATGTGTAACATAACACATTCTTCAGTATCTTTTATTTCCAGGAAAGCAAAAAGTTATGAGGGACAACCTTGCTTTATTCCTTAGTGAACCATCCTGTAATAAAGCTTGTCTCAGCCTCAAGTAAAGTACAATCAAGGGACTTGAGGAAGTTATAAAAGGAAGAGTTCTTTCATATTTTCCAGACAGTTCTTTTATCTAAGGGTTTGGAGTTTAAAACAAAACTCTAGACCTACAATTTAATTCAGAATTCTTCCTGAAAATTGTGTATGCTGCAAAAGAGAAACCTTAATATACTCAGCCAGTGTACTCTAATGAACATCTTACCTTTCAGAATATACAAACAATATGGTTAAACCCAAATGCAACAACCTGAACGACTCCCAACATTTTTACTACATATAGATCACAAATCACTGGTGTCTATAACTCACTAAAATAGCTGCACCTGTGGCTGTGGGTAGAGTATAGAAGTAACTGAGTTTAGTGAGGCAGGGTGTTTTCCCTTTTAATGTCTTTGGTGAACTTCCAAGGGATTAAAAGCAAATTCTTGTCAACTTTATGGGAAAGAATTGAGATTCTAATTCTGAATACAAATGCATTTAAAAAAAAAAAAAACGAGGGATGTGACATCATACATAACAGGTTGAGAGTTTCACCTTTGTACTATGTGCATATTGTATTTTAATCTGAAATGTTTTACACTTGCATTTCATGTCATAGTTTTTGGACTGGACTGTGTTTTTCCACAAAAATTAACTAAATAACTCTTTTGCCACCTTATTATTCAACCTACCTGCCCATAGTTGTCTATGCCAGTTACTAATCTATTTAAATTTAATAAATCAAAAGCTGTCCTTAGTGATTGGCCAAGAGTCGTAAGTCCTTCAGCCTGAAGGTTTTTCAGTTCATTCATAAACGTTGCATGGTTTTCTTTCCATCCAGCCTGAAAAGAAAAATGTAAGAATTTTTTTTTTCATCTTTTACAGCCAGGGACACACGGACAGCCGTTATAAGCAGAAGTCCACCAAGTAGCCGCTTCACTTTTGGCCCCTATGACTTGGTTAACATCCTAATACCCTATCCGACCCGAGGAAACGCTCTTTCAAAAGGTGCCCAGGAATAAACCTGCCTGCTTCAACAGTTCAGCTACCAGCCGTAATTCCTCCTAACTTCCCTGGCAATCCCTCCCCCCGGAACACCCAAATGCGGGGGCGCGGGGGGGGGGGGTGCCTGTGGGAGCACACGGTAGCCGGGCTTCTGAAGTTCTCCCGCAGCGGTCTTGCGGGCTGGAGCGTCCCGTGCCTCGCAGCCCCCACGGGCCCCCGCCGGTTCCCCTTTAACGCGGCCGGGCCGCGGCCGCCTGTCACCGGCTCTCTCGCACCAAATCCCCCACAGTTCATTGCTGCGCTCACGCCGCGGAGGGGAAATGTCGGCCATGTTGATCGCAGCGCCGCCGCCGCCGCCGGGCGGGCCGGGCCGGGCCGGGGAGGGGACCGCGGTGGCCCCGCGACTCTGCGCCGCGCCCGGACGCTCGCGAGCGGGGGAGGGGGTGGGAGCCCGCGGGTAAAGACACCTCGGAGCCTCCAGCGCAGCGGGTGGGGGAGGGGAGCATAATGAAGGGTGAATGGGGGGGGCGGGGAGGGCGAGCAAGGAAGGAGCAGGGAAGGGGGAGGGCTAGGGCTGTTACCTTGATAGCATAGGGCGGCTCTTCGAAAGTGACCAGCATATACCTGTCTCCTCTGCTGGCAGGGTCCCGGGCACGGAGCTGCGGGACGGGAGGAAGGACGGGGCGGGCGGGAGGGAAGCACAGAGGCTAGGTTACCCGGCGAAGGGGCTCCAGGCGGCCCCCGCCCCCCACAGTACCGCACACGCAGCGGCCCCCACACACAGGTCGCTCCCTAGAAGGCGGCCGGGGCCGGAGCTCGGGCCCGGGCCGAGCCCGGCTCGCAGCGCCCGCCCGCCCGCCCGCGCGGTGGGGGAGGGGGTCCCCGAGCCCGGCAGCTCCCTCCTGCAGTCAGGTCCCAGACACCCCCGCCCCGCCGCCCCCGGCTGCCCTCCCCCCACCCTGCCTCCCGCAGGCTGCCGGGCCAGGGTCGCCGCCCGGGCTCGGCCAGTCGGTACCTTCATGAAGGTCTCTACCGCGCCTTTGGCCGTGTCCAGGTAGGTGGTGCCCAGATGGCTGCGCTGGTTCATAGAGGCAGACGTGTCTATCAGGAACAGTAAGATGGGCATAGTGCTGGCCGGGGACACCGGGGCCCGAGATGGTGGAGAAAGAGATGGTAGAGGTGGAGGCGCCGGTGGCGGCGGCGGTGACCGCCGCTACGCGGGGCGGGGAAGCGCGGCCCCCGGGAGGAAAACACCGTCTGGGTCTTTCCTCCGGCTGCGGGGAGTTTCTCCCCCGATAGTTGAGAGGAAAACTCCCCAGACCCAGTACTCCCTGTCGTACCCGCGCCTCCGCCTCCTCCTGCCTGCCTGCTCGCTGGGGCGAGCGCCCGGCCGTCTGTCTGTCGGTCCGTCCCCCCCGCCTCGGGGGTCCCGTCCCCGCTCCCGGCCCCTGTGTGTATCCCAGCGGGAGACGGGCCTGGCTCCCCACCCCACCCCCGGTGCAGGGAGTGGGGACCTGGGAGCTGGCGAAGAGGGGAGTGGGCTGAGGGGAGATTGGCCCTGGGGCTGTTGGTAGAAGTTTCAGGGACTCCCTCCGCACCCCGGCAGTGTCACCACTTTCTCAGCCCCTCTCGCTACTGAAGCGCTTTTCTCTCTCACACTCCGGTTTTAACTCGGGCAGGGGCTGCAGAGGCTCCACCCCTGACACGTACCCGAGTCACATGATGCACCGCCCCGCTGCTCTATTGGCTAGTCCCTAGCTTCTCATTAGCATATTCAAACAGCTCAGGGGCGGGGGAGGTTCCTAAGCCGGCTCTGAGGACAGTTATTGAGCACGCGCGGAGGCGGGGTGTCGGGTGCGCGCGAGAGCGGACGAGAGGGGCGAGCAAGCGGGAGGGCAGACGCGGAGGCGGGCTTCGGAAAGGGGTGGGGACGAGCTGCGGAAGGACGACGGGGTGGGGGCGGGGTCTCGCGGCCCGCGTAGGGTGGCCTGGGCTGTGAGCCTGCGCAGCTGGGCGGTCGGCGTCTCCTCGTTTGTTGGGGTTGATACAGGTCGGGGGAAGGGAAATGGGGGCCGGTGCCAGCTTCCTCCAATGAGGTCCCTATATCGTGAACGAGTGAGGAAGGCTGAGTAAAGCAGACAGCGCGGTCAGGAGGAGACGGCCGGCGCGCCCGCGGTCGCTGGAGGAGGTTCTTAGCCTCGGAGGGCCGGCCCCGGCGCGGGCGGGCCCGGGGCAGGGGAGGGGAAGTGAGAGGTTGTTTATGACCGGGGACTAATCTCCGCGAGCCGTCTGCTCCCTCCGGAAACTGGGGAGAGAGGCCGGCTCGCTCAGAGCCTTGCCGGGCCTCGGGAGCGACCGAAGGGGCGAGCCGGAGCTGTAGTCGGAGGACGCACCGAAGAGGGAGCAAACCGCCTTTCTCTTACCCTATAAGGTCCTAGAGGAAGACTCAAATACCGATGAAAGTTTGTTGCCAGTTTTATTCTCGGTGGAAGCGTAACTAGTCCTACCGAAGAAGTACCTTTCTCCAAGCCGTGTTTACTTAGGCCCATAGAATGTCAATTTCAGAGCTAGAGGGACCTTACCAAGTGATAATCCCTTACTCTTCGTTTTAAAGTGAAAAAACTGACTTCACCTGACTCAGCACAGAGAAAGGGTTCCCCGGAACTCTGATGGCGCTTTTCCCTCCCGCCATATGCTGCCTCTCAGGTTCCTTCCACGTAGTGCGTTAAGCTCCTGTCCTCTTACCGAAGTAACGCACCAGCCCCTGCGTGTCTTAGGAATAGTTTCTTCTTAAAAAACTGAAGACACCGCCTTAAATACGAGTTGAGTTAGGGACTTAGTATAAGACTGTGTAGAGGGACTTTACCGCCACCCTTCCATTTATAGATTTTATTCTTTATCCTTAAATTCCTGTTTGCTTACTGATCATTGAAGTGTTCCTATTGGCATTAACACAGAAGACACGTGCTTTATGGCACTTTATACAATCTAAGTTTCATAACTTGGACTTTTAAGATAATCTCTGCACTGTACCCCATGATTGCATTAATGTACACAGCTGTGATTTAATAAAAAGAAAATGAATAAATAAATGGATAATTTTAAAAAAAGATAACTTCTGAAACTTAGTGTTAATTTGTAGTAGGACTATTTGAGGAATATGCTATTTCCTGAGTGTGGACCACAAAAGAGGTGTGATAGTTTTAAGAGATTTGAACTAAGAAATAAGATGGAATACAAACAGGTTTTACAGCCAATATTTGCCTGTGTACTAGGTATTAGATGATGATAAAAATTAAATGTGTTCTCTTTCCCAGGGGAAAGTGATGTGTTAGAATTGGGATGGGCTCTAGTCATCTCATTCTTTTTCTAAGAGTTTATGCTTTTCTAGGAAAGTGCTGTACATAGTATTAGCTATTCCAAAGTAGAACGTGATTAGGTATCTTATAATTCAGAAGAAAAATTACTACCTTGGGGTGATAAAAGAATATTTTTGCAAGGTCATTATGTTTAAATTGTACCTTAAAATAGTGTTTGTTAAACAGGGATCATAAATCTGAAAATAATGAGAGTTCTATGACAAAGTATTACGGTCTATGAACCCCTGGCCACCTGAAAACATACTTTCTAGGATCATAAGAATTTCTTTTAGTAGATGGGAGAAACATTGTTTTAATGGATTGATAGGATTTGTACCTGGGTAAAGAAAGGGGAAGAAAATCCTTCCAGACATTGAAAATATGAAGAAAATGTTAAGACAGTATTGCTGATGGCTTCCTGGAGAATAGTGAAGTTCAGCTAGGTTGGAGGACCAGGTGCACGAAGAATATAATATAGCTGGAAATGTAGGTCAGGTCAACGTAGTAGAAGCCCTTTATTCCAAACTAAGGAGGTTTTTCTCCTCTCTATAAATTGGAGTTTTTAGTTGGGTTGCCAAATACAAAGCAATGTTTGAAGGGAATCAAACTCAACTATTGAAATAGATAGTATGCATTCATAATGACCTTACCTATTATAGTTATTTGAAATCATTTTCCAGAAGAGCCATCATGACTTTCTTTTCTGACTCAGTGGTTTTGGCAGGTTGTCAATACCAGAGCCATAAGTGGAAGTGCATGGGATGGATGGGGTTAGATACAAAGATCAGGAGAGCTAAGTGCAGTGAGCCAGCCTGGAGCATATGATCACAACATATGATTATGAATAGCTACTGAGATCAAAGATAAAGTTTCCAGTGCAGAAGTCCAGAAGTACTGGAAGGCAAGTTCCTGAGGCAGAACAGGAAAGAAATCGGGACATGCTACATACCTAGGCAGCAAATCAAGAGGCATCAGAAATCAGGATGCACTGACAAGCTGTCCCTAGACAAAATTGTGAAATAGGCCAAGTTTATTCTTAGTGACTGGTTGACTGGTTAGCTATTGGTTGATGGTAACTTACAGCAGTGATTCTCAGCCGGGAGATGCACATCAGCATTATCCATAGAACTTTTAAAGCGAACATACAAAGTACCATCCCCAGGGGAAAGTGATGCGTTAGAATTGGGATGGGCTCTAGTCACCTCATTCTTTTTCTTTTCTTTTTCCAGTTTAAAAATAATTTCTGATTTTTAGTTTCTTTTTTTTTCTATTACAGTTTTCTCCATTGGTCTATGTGACTTTTAGCTCATCTCATTTTTTAAAACTCTTCAGGCAAGTCTTATAAGTCTGATTAAGAACTATATGCTTAATGTATAAGAATATATGCCTGGTATCTAATATTTCTCAATCAATAACTAAAAAAATTCACATACCCTTATAGTTATTACATTTTTTAATAGAACTCCTACAATAAATCTGCGTACTAAAGGGAAAGAAAAACTATGTGTGATCACCAATATATTTAACAGTAGATTTGTGTTATATGTTCATTTAAATTGCTTAAATTCAACTATGTTTGGCAAAAAAGAGAGAAAACTAGTGCTGGAAATTCTCACTGTTCTCTCAGTGAGCTTAGGCTGTGGAATAAGCAAGCAATGAGAACCATGAATCACATCAATCTTTATCTGTGATTCTAAGAAGATTCTGTTTATATTTGGGCTTATTTTTCTCAAACATGGCTCCTCAGTACAAGCCAACTATTTCATCAGGCTCAACTGAAGAAACAGCTCTTGCAATGCTAGAGGGAGAACTAGTTGGAATAGTGTGTGCTAAACTGTTCTGTTGCCAATCTAGAGGATTAGGAAAGATTTGTCTGGGAGAACTTTGGTCAGGATAGGTGTATGGGAGAAAACGTGCTCTTTACTGGTTTTTTTTTAAAAGAGTGTTGTCCAAATGTTCTTGCTTCAATTTGAAAGGAAATAAGTTATATGAAAACCCGTGTAAGAATGGGGTCTCTGGCTTGAACAGTGGCCTAAGATATTTGAGATGGAACTATTTTATCAGTATTAAGAACTGATGAATTAGATTTATTTGTAGGAGCCAACCAGAGCCCTTTTAAATTATTTAAACCAATTAAATGATGTAACACAGTTTAAAAGTAATATGCTACTGCCTTGGCTTATGGTATCTGGATGTGCCATCTGAATAACATAATCAGGTGAACTTAGCATTCCTTGTACATAACCTTACATGGTTTCTTTTGGCTATATTGCCATTCTCTCAGCTCTCTAATGTACGTATCTCCTCTAAGAGCAAAAAGCATGTAAAAGTAATGAGCATAAAAATTAGATGTGAAGCTGAGTGCTGTACATCAGCTCACCTGCCCTGCACACCAGACACAGCAGGTTCAAACCTCGCCTGGGCCTGATTAACAAAAAAAAAAAAACGAGAATGTGAAAAATATCTAGCAAATATAATCAGATAGTACATATACTATAAAGAAATTTAAGTCTGGCCATACTATTAATAATTGTACATATATATATATATCAGTCTTTGCAAGAAAATACTAGTAGGGAGATCTATTAAGAAATTAGATCTTTTACAGTAATAGTTGAAGTCTTAGATGAAGATCAGCCCCCAAAGTGGACATATCCAGACTGAAAATTAGAATCAGAGTGGAACAGCAAAAGAGCATGAACATTGCCGTTATTATTTCATTAATATTAACTGCACACCTATTAAATAAGTGACAGAAATTATGGTAGGCCCTCAGAGAGTTTATAATCTAATGGAAAGGCAGACAAACAGATAATGAGAATACAGTGTTACGATGTCAGCAAACCCTCAGCATGATATAATAATATTCATAAGATTGCTTTCAAAGTTTGAGGTGGCATAGTTCATCAATTTGAAGACTGCATGAGTTGTAAGAAACGCCATTATTTTTGGACTAGTGGGGGAATACTTCTATTTAAACTATGATATAGTGGTTTCTCATCACTTAGAATTTTCCACACTGTTGAATTCTGCCAAAAGAAGCATTAGTGATGCAACATTTAAAAAAAGAATACTTGTAGGCCTGGCACAGTGGCTCGTGCCTGTATTCTAAGCACTCTGGGAAGCTGAGGCAGGTGATTGCCTGAGCTCACAGGTTCAACACCAGCCTGAGCAAGAGAGAGACCCCCCCCCCATATTTAAAAAAAAAAAAAAGAAGAAGCAGCCAGGCATTATAGTGGGAGCCTGTAGTCCCAGCTACTTGGGAGGCTGAGACAAGAGAATCGCTTGAGCCCAAGAGTTTGAATTGCTGTGAGCTTGGCACTCTACCAAGGGTGACAAAGTGAGACTCTGTCTCAAAATAAATAATTAATTAATTAAAATTAAGTATCTTCTTGTTGATATTTTCTTCCAAATTGTTGGGATCTGTTTTTGAGTTTTGATGCTGGTGCCTTTTTTATCCAACTGGAAGGTATCAATGAAAGGGTTCAGATCAGAACCAGGGTTAAATTCTTTCTTTAAATGTTTGGTCGACTAAAATGTCAAGGGTTTACAATTGTCTAGTTACACCACCAGGAACAAGCACGAAGTCTGCATGCAGACTGAGACAACCACATCACAGCTGCCTACAGGTGACGGCATTGTACAATGCCATGATTGTAAGGCACATTCCAATTTTAGAAATGTTAAAATGGGAAAAAATGTACATCTTAGAATTAGCAAAGTATCATTTATTGCTGGTAGCTATTAAAATAAGTTATTAGAATATACAAAGAGCTCTTTGAACACTGAAGATAGTAACAGCTAACTCTTGCAAAAAAAGTGACATTTGAACAGAAAAACATACAAGATGTGTGAGTGGGTTAAAAGGCGAGCAGTGGAGCAGGGATGTATGTGTATGTGGAAAAGTGGTGGAGTGAAGGCGGGCTGCATCGTGAAGGGTTTTTGTGTACCCAACTAAGAAATTTTGAATCTTATTCTTTGGGTGATAAGGAGACAAAGATTTGGGGTCAGAGAGGGACCCCAATAATCAGATTCAATTTTAGAAAGATAATTTCCATAACATTTGGAGAATGGATTAGAATGGGAAGACAATGGATGGGTAAAACCAGTTGGCCGATTTCTGCATTAATCCATGGAATACATAGGAATCACCATGGAGGTAGCATAAAGAAGGTGAGGAGAAGGTTATCAAAGACACTGAAGTGAAAGAATGGACAGTACTCAATGAACTGAGTGGTGCTTACAGAATCCCAATATTGTGTAAGTAAAGCAATCTGTGTCATGTAAAACGAATATAGTCAAGGTAGGAACTCTTAGGAACTCTTCCCTAAGAGTTAGGACCAATGGTGTTGATTCAGTCATTTGTTTAACAAGCTTTTTGTTTTGTTTTGGTTTTTTTTTTAGAGACAGAGTCTCACTTTGTTGCCCTTGGCAGAGTGCCGTCATGGCACAGCTCACAGCAATCTCCAGCTCTTGGACTCAGGCGATTTTCTTGCCTCAGCCTCTCAAGTAGCTGGGACTACAGGTGCCCACTACAACGCCCGGCTACTTTTTTTTTGTTGCAGTTTGGCCAGGGCCGGGCTCAAACCCACCCTCAGTATATGGGGCCGGCACCCTACTCACTGAGCCTTAGGCGCCACCCTTTAACAAGTTTTTATTGAATGCCTAGTACTGTGAGCAGGAGCTGGGAATTCAGTAATGAATAAAACAGGGGAAATAATGCCTTTCCTTATGAATTTTACCTTCTAGTGGGAGAGGTAGACAAGTGAAATATGTTCTATATTCACACTAAGAACTAAGGAAGAAAAATAAAGCAAGGAAAGGAAACAGTGTTGCAGAGGAAGAAAGGTTAGAGTTTCAGACATGAAGACTAGGGAAAGGTCTCACTGAGAAAACACTGGAGGAGAGACTTGAAAGTGAAAGTGCTCTGAAGTGTTTGTGTTGCCTCAAAATTCTTATGTTGAAATCCAAACCCTGCAAGGTAATGGTATTAAGATGTGGGGCCTCTATGAGGTGATTAAGTGATGAAAGCAGAGCCTTCCTGAATGAGATTAGTGCCCTTATAAAAGGCCTGAGGGAGCTTATTCTACCTGTTATGCCACAGCAAGAGTGCCAGCTATGAACCAGGCTCTCACCAGATACCAGATCTGCTGGCCTCTTGATCTTGGACTTCTCTGCCCCCAGAACTGTGAGAAATGAGTTTCCGTTTATAAACTACCTAGTCTGTGGCATTTTGTTTTAGCAGCCAAACAGATTTTAATATGTGAAGTTTAGTAAAACTTTTGTAGTTTGACATGCTGATTAAAAATTAAAATCTTGTTCTTTGCTGGTACTTAATAAGTATTCTTATTATTAATAAATAGATATTCCCTGCTGATACTTAATACATATTCTTATTAGTAGCAGTATTAATAATAAGTATTCTTGGCTAATAAGAATTTTTCCTGACAGGCAGAAAATGAATTGTTCATGAAATATTATTTAAATATTTATCTTACAGTAAACAGGTACAGTTTCAGATTCTGGGGATTCAGTAGTAACTAAGATAGATGCAATCTCTAACTTCATGGGTTACCCAGATAAAATATAGGACTCACCAATTAAATTGGAATTCAGATAAATACCACATAATTTTTTGGTATAAATATGTTTCATGTGATATTAGGGATTTACTTAGACAAAAATTTCTGTGTTTATCTGAATTGGGTATAATGTATTTTTATTTGGGAAATCTGGCAATTCTATGCCATCACTAATAACCTAACACACTGGAGGCAGAGATTAGTAAATACATTGGGCATATAGGACCTGAGAAGCCATAAATTAGAGTTCACTGGGACCCTAAATTTGTGAAGGAAACCTGTCTGCCAACCAAGAGCGCCCACCCTCAGAGCAAGAAATAAGCTGCTGTCATGTGTGAACCATGATGTACAGTATTTAGGATCCATGTGTGCCACGGCCTCTTTGTTATACCAGCCCAATCTAACTGACAAGTCAGTTCTGAAATCCACTATCATTCCCAAATTTACTACAAATCAAAAGTTTTAATATAATGTACCAACAACTTATGAAAATATGTAAATAAAGGCAACAGAAAGGCCAAATCCTAAAAATACTTGTGCCATGATTATTTTAATATAATTTTAAACCTGAGTATTTTCAAGACAGTCATAAGGCACATCAGAGTACTATAAAAAAAAATATGCAATTTGATGGTTTTCCTGAGCATATAACGCTATACATCATATCTGGCTATTAAAACATTTCAATTTTTTTTAAATTATCAAAAGTAGAAACAGGTTTTTTAGCCTCTAAAAATCATCAGTAAGACACGGTTTTTGCTTTCAGAAAATGTATAGCCTAGTAGAGGTTAGACACATAACACTAGCAAAATATGATCAGTGCAAAAACACGTGCAAATCCCACCTCTATTTGAAATGAATTAATTCTAGTAGAGGAGACTAGAAGAAAGCAATTAAGTGAGGAAGTTTTTTTTTTCTCCAAAACCTTACAATATCCTTTGTTTAATGTATTTAAAAGTGGAGGTTATTTCAAAAAATTGCAAAATATAAAAATAATAAAGAGAAAACACTTTAATCTTACCACGCACAGATAGCCACTGCGAGCATTTTAGTATATATCCCGTCCTTTATGTTTTAAATACAATTGAGGTCTTACTATACTTTTCCATCCTGCTTTTTTCCCCACTTGATATAATGTGAGCATTTTTCATACCATTAAATAATTTGTAAAAATAGGGATTTTAAATAAGTAATATAAGGTGTGCATTTTTCATATTATTAAATAATTTGTAAAAATAAGAATTTTTATTTTATTTATTTATTTATTTATTTATTTGAAACAGACTCTCACTATGTCACCCTCAGTAGAGTGCCTGGCATCACAACTCATAGCAACCCCAAACTCTGGGCTTAAGTGATTCTGTTGCCTCAGCCTCCCAAGTAGCTGGGACTATAGGCACCCACCACAACACCTGGCTATTTTTTTGTTGCAATTGTTTTAGCTGGCCAGGGTCAGATTCGAACCTGCCACCCTTGATGTATGTGGCTAGCACTGTAACCAATGTGCTATGGGCACTGAGCCAAAAAATAAGATTTTTTATTTTTATTTTTTTTGAGACAGAGCCTCAAGCTGTCACCCTGGGTAGAGTGCTGCATCACAGCTCACGGTAACCTCCAACTCCTGGCTTAAGCAATTCTCTTGCCTCAGCCTCCCAAGTAGCTAGGACTACAGGCACCCACAACACCTGGCTATTTTTTGGTTGTTGTTTGGCAGGCCAGACTGGATTTGAACCTGCCACCTCTCGTGTATGTGGCTGGCACCTTAGCCACTTGAGCTACAGGTGCTGAGCCAAAAGCCAAGAATTTTTAATAAGTACTTTTTTTTTTTTTGAGACAGAATCTCATTGTGTCACCCTCAGTAGTGTGCCATGGGGTCACAGCTCACAGCAACCTCAAACTTGAGAGCATAAGTGATTCTCCTGCCCCAGCTTCCCAAGTGGCTGGGACTACAGGCACCCACCACAATGCCTGGCTACGTTTTTTTTTTGTTTTTTTTTTGGCACTTGGCGAGTGTTGTTTAGCTGACCCAGGCTGGGTTCGAAGCCACCACCCTCAGTGTATGTGGCCAGCACATTTATAACCACTGTGCTACAGGCGCTGAGCCAGTACATAATATTCTATCCCTTAGATATATCATGATTTATTTTCCTCTCATTGGACATTTTGTTCATTTCCAGATGTTTTACTTTTATAAGTAATTTTGCACTGAACAGCCTTATACATAACTCTTTCTAATAATTCATCAACTATTTTTTGAACACTAATTATGCTATGGATGTTGGAGGTACATTAATAAAAAATCAGGCCAAAGTCCCTACCCTTATGGGCAGGAAGAAACAGATAATATGTAAACTATATACTGTCACAACCACTCAGGCCCCTGTGGCCCTGGTCTCGATCACCAAAGGGCCACAGGAAGAAACCAGGTGTGAGGTGGACTAGAAGTGCAAGCTTGAGGGAGGTGGGCTAGCCCTTCTTTGCAGGGTAGCCCCGAGCAACCTCCGCACTAGCCTTTTATTGAGACAGTACAATACAGGTGAGGGGAGTACTCAACAATGACAACGTGCATAAGGATCGCAGTGGGCTCGGGCTTTCTCCACAAGAAGCACCTGCGGACAAATTACCCGAGGGTCCACCCCTCAGCTGCAAATCATTTTGTTCAGAGGTTGTCTGACTCTTGGCATCCCCTACAATATATTATGTCACATATTGATGAGTGTTCTAGAGAAAAATAAAGCAGGGGTGAGGAATAAGAAGTGGTAATGTGGGGGCCTAGGGATTGCATTTTTTTTATTTTTTATTCTTGAGGATTCATTGAGGGTGCACTGATTGCATTTGTTAGGTAAAGTCCCCCTTATAATTGTGTCCCACCTCCAAGTGCTGTATCACACACCATAACCCCTTACTACCCCCGCCCCTCCTTCCTTCTCTCTGCATTCTCCCCTTCCTCCACCCTCCACCATTTACTAGGTAATCAGTTGTCTTTATATCAGAACTGAGTACACTGGATTCTTGCTTCCCCATTCTTGTGATTCTTTACTAAGAATAATGTGTTTCACCTCCATCCAGGTTAACACAAAAATTGCAAAGTCTCCATCTTTTTTTTTTATATTTTATTAAATCATAGCTTTGTACATTGATGCATTTATGGGATTCAGTGTACTGCTTTGATATACAATATGAAATGCTTACATTGAACTAAGTATCACATCCATCACAATTACACTCATTTCTTAATAGTTTTGAAATGTACCGTTGCATCATGCACATTAGGTGAGGTCTCCCAAATACCGTCCCTCCTCCCATGTGGCCCCTACCCTCCCTTCTCTCTCCTTTTCCCTTATACTTCCTAGACTATAGTTATACTTTACCACTCATATGAATGTTTAGGTGATTATAGATTGATTGCATAGTAGTATTGAGTACATTGGATACTTTTTTTCCCATTCTTGAGATACTTTAATAAAAAGAATATGTACCAGCTCCATCCAGGTAAACATAAAAGATGTGAAGTCTCCATCTTTATTATGGCTGCATAGTATTCCATTGTGTACATATACCACAATTTGTTAATCCATTCATGGGTCGATGGGCACTTGGGCTGTTTCCATATCTTGTCTATTATGAATTGAGCTGCAATAAACATTCTGGTGCAAATGCCTTTGTTGTAAAATAATTTTTGATCATCTGGGTATACACCTAGTAGAGGAATTGCAAGATCGAATGGTAGGTCTACTTTTACCTCCTTGAGTGTTCTCCAAACTTCCTTCCAAAAAGGTCATATTAGCTTGCATTCCCACCAGCAATGTAGAAGTGTTCCCTTCTCTCTGTATCCACACCAACATCTGTAGTTTTGGGATTTTGTGATGTAGGCTGATCTTACTGGAGTTAGATGATAGCTCAAAGTGGTTTAGATTTGCATTTCTCTGATGATTAAGGATGATGAACATTTTTTCATGTGTTTATAAGCCCTGCACCTGTCTTCATCACAGAAGTTTCTGTTCAAGTCTCTTGCCCACATAGAAATGAGGTTATTTGTTTTTTTCTTATTGATTAGCTTGAGTTCTCTGTACATTCTAGTTTTCAGACCTTTGTCGGAAGCATAACCTGCAAAAATCTTCTCCCATTCTGAAGGTTGTCTGTTTGCTTTACTTACTGTGCTCTTGGCTGTGCACAATCTTTTTAGTTTGATCAGATCCCAGTGATGTATTTTTGGTGTTGCTTCAATTGCCCAAGGGGATCCCCCTCATAAAATATTCTCCCAGGCCAATTTCTTCAAGTGTTTTCCCTGCACTCTTTTCTAGTATCTTTGTAAGTTTCATGTCTTAAGTTTAAATCTTTTATCCAGTGAGAATCAGTTTTTGTTAATAGTGAAAGGTGAGGGTCCAGTTTCAGTTTTCTACAGGTCACCCCGTTCCATTTGTTAAATAGGGACTGGGTCAGCCAGTTCACCCAGTACCATTTGTTAAACAGGAAATCTTTCCCCCAATTTATGTTTTAGATAAGCTTATCAAAGATCAAATGATGATAAGTGGCTGGGTTCATCTCTTGGTTCTCTATTCTATTCCATAAATCTACCTCTCTGCTTTTGTGCCAGTACCATGCTGTTTTGATCACTATAGATTTATAGTATAGCTTGAAGTCTGGTAATGTGATACCTCCTGATTTGTTTTTATTTCTGAGTAATGTATTTGCTATTCAAGGTTTTTTCTGATTCCATATAAAATGAAGTACTATTTTTTCAAGTTCTATAAAGTATGACAATGGTGCTCTAATGGGAATTGCATTAAATCTATAGATTGCTTTGAGTAGTATGGACATTTTAACAAATGATGATTCTTCCCAGCTATGAGCATGGTATGTTTTTCCATTTGTTAACATTGTCAGCTATTTCATTTCTCAGAATTTCTTAGTTCTTTTTATAGGGATCTTTCACGTTCTTTGTTAGGCAAATTCCCAGATATTTCATGTTCTTTGGCACTACTGTAAAAGGAATAGAGTCCTTGATTTTTTTTTCAGCTTGACTCTTGTTGGCATATATAAACACTACTGACTTGTAAGTATTGATTTTATATCCTGAGATGCTGCTGTATTCCTTGATCACTTCTAAGAGTTTTGAAGTTGAGTCCCTGCAATTGTCCAGGTATAGGATCATGTCATCAACAAAGAGTGAGAGTTTGATCTCTTCTGACCCTATTTGTATACCCTTCCTTGATCACCTTATCTTGCCTGATTGTTATGGCTAAGACTTCCACTAGTATGTTGAATAACAGTGGAGACAGTGGGCATCCTTGCCTCATTCCTGCTCTGAGTGGAAATGTTTTCAATTTTACACCATTCTATTTGATATTGGCTGTGGGTTTGCTGTAGATGGCCTCTATCAGTTTAAGAAATGTCCCTTCTATGCCTTTTTTCTTAAGTGATTTGATCATGAAAGGATTTTGGATATTAAGATAAGGCTTTTTCTGCATCAGTGGAGAGAATCATATGGTCTTTGTTTTTTATTTTATTGATGGTGATGTATTATATTTATAGATTTGAGTATGTTGAACCAACCCTGTAACCCTGGAATAAAACCAACATGATCATGGTGTATAATTTTTTTAATGTGTTGCTGAATCCTGTTTGCTAAGATCTTATTGAATATTTTTGCATCTATATTCATTAATGAGATTGGCCTATAATTTCCTTTCTTTGTTGGTTCCTTTCCTGGTTTGGGGATCAGGGCAATATTTGCTTCATAGAATGTGTTGGGAAGTATTCCTTCTTTTTCTATGCTTTGGAAAAGGTTGTATAATATAGGTACTAATTCCTCTTGAGAGGTTTGATAGGATTTGGCTGTGAAGCATCTGGTTTCAGACTTTTCTTTTTTGTGATATTTCATAATGTTGATGCTATTTCAGTGATTGATATAGGTCTATTCAAGATTTCTGATTCTTTCTGGTGAGTCCAGGAAGGTGGTGTGCTTCCAGGTATTGGTCCATTTCCTTCAGATTTTCATATTTCTGGGAATACAGATTTTTGTAGTAATCATGGAGGATTATTTTTGAATTTCTGAGGTGTCTGTTTTTATTTCTCCTTTATCATTTCTGATAGACAATACTACAGATTTTACTTTTCTGTTTCTGATTAGGTTG
>CAUYQV010104771.1:0-64028 GCA_963574575.1 Galagoides demidoff | reverse complement strand
GGTTTATAAACTAAGTTCCTGTAATATTATAAATTGTTTGTTGAAGAGAATGATATTGTGGGGATCACGCCTATAATTTATCCTATTAGGGTACATGTGAATTTGTCTAAAGGTTAAATATAAATGTCTTAACACAACAATTATGAGAAAGACATGATGGCTATGTTAGGCAGTTGGATGAGAGTTTTCCAAACTGCATATGGAAGCAACACACTGTATCCTACGATAGAATTAATGTACACAATTATGATCTAATAAAAAATAAATTTAAAAAAAACGTTTGCAGCATGTTCACCAGGAGTACATTCCATCTTAAGAAGACATTGTCTTTGCTTGTCCATAAAAAGTAACTCCTCATCTGTCAAAGTTTTACTGTGAAATTTTAGAAATTCAGTCACATCTTCAGGCTCCCCTTCTAACTGTAGTGCTCTTGCCATTTCTACCACATCTGCAGTTTCTTCCTCCACCGAAGTCTTGAATCCCTCAGAGCCATTCGAAAAGTTTGGAATCAACTTCTTTCAGACTCCTATTAACATTGATATTTTGAGCTTCTCCCATGAATCACAAATGTTCTTAATGGCATCTAGAATGGTGAATTTTGTCCAAAATTTTTCAATTTACTTTGCTGAGATCCATCAGAGGAACCACTATGTAAAGTGGCTAGAGCCTTATGAAATGCAGTTCTTAAATAATATGACTTGAAATTCTAAATTACCCCTTGACCCCTGTGCTTCAGATGAATGTTTGTTAGCAGCTATGAAAACGTTAATACCCCTATACAACTCCATTAGAGCTCTTTGTAACCAAGTACATTATCAACGATCAGTAATATCTTTTTGTCTGAGGAGAAGTATCAACAGTTGGCTTCAAATATCCAGTAAACCATGCTGTAAACACATGTGCCATCATTCAGCCTTTCTTGTTCCATTAATAGAGCATAGCCATGGTCAATTTAGCATAATCCTTAAGGGCACTAAGACTTTCAGAATGGTAAACGAACACTGGCTTCCAATTATAGTTACCAGCTGCATTAGCCCCTTACAAGGAAGTCAGCCTGTCCTTTCAAGCTTTGAATCCAGGCACAAACTTCTCTCTAGCTATAAAAGTCCTAGATGGCCTCCTCCAACTGAAGGCTGTTTCATTGGTCTGCTGCTCAGTCAGCCACCTTTGTCCATGACCTTGGCTAGACCTTCTGTAACTTGACGCAGCTTCTCCATTAGCACTTGCTGCTTCACTTTGTACTTTTATGTTATGGGGATGACTTTTTTTCCCTTAAAAGCTGATTCCTGAAGAACCAATTTCTGTTGGATTCAAATTTTTCTTCTTTAGCTTCCTCATCTTTCTCATTGTTCACAGAATGGAAAAGTTAGGGTTTTGCTCTGGGTTAGGTTGTGGCTTAAGGAAATTCTGTGGCTGGTTGATTTCAGACCACCAAAACTTTCTACACATCAGCAGTGCAGCTCTTTTGTTTTATTGTCATTTTCATGTCCACTGGAATATAACCTTTAATTTCCTTCACGAATTTTTCCTTTGCATTCACAACTTGTTAACTGTTTGGCATAAAAGGCCTAGATTTTGGCCTGTCTTGGCTTTCAAAATACCTTACTTACTAAGCTTAATTATTTCCAGCTTTTTATTTAAAATGAGAGACATGCCTTCCTTTCAGTTGACTTAGGGGTCATCATTGCAGTGTTGTAAATTGACCTACTATCAAAATTCTTGTTTCTCAGTGGACAGGTAGGCTTGAGGAGAGGGAGAGATGGGAGAATGGTCCACTGGCAGAGAAGTCAGAACAAATACAACATTTATTAAGTTCTCTGTCTTATATGGATGTGGGTTCATGGAGCCCCAAAACAGTTGCAATGGTACAATCAAAGATCACTGATTAAAGATCATAATGACAGATATAATAATAATGGATAGTTTGAAATATTGCAAAAATTATCAAAATGTGACACAGAGACATGAAGTGTACACATGCTGTTGGAAATATAATACCAGTAGACTTGCTCAAAGCACAGTTGCCCCAAACCTGTAATTTATAAAAAAAAAAAAAAATGCAGTATCTGTGAATCACAATAAAGTGAAAGACGACAAGAAAAGGAAGTGTGCCTGTGTCTATATTGCTCTCCTCTTTGTGATCAACTGTACTGATGTCAGATGTTAAGGAACCCATGATTGCAGTGAAATGACTATCACTGTTACTTAAGTCACTTACGGTCCTACTGCATGAATATTAAAACTTAATCAGTGCCTCTGTGCTTCACAGAGTATCCACCATCACCACTCATCTCTCCTGAGATTCAGATCTCTTAACTCTTAACCAAAACCCTTAGCAAGATTTTTAGAATAATAATTCCTAGAGATTGTAGGGGAAATTGTGTTTCCTTAATTCATTAGCCAAATAATTTTTGTGTGTAGTATTTAAATTAGAATTATCAAGAAGCTTTTTCAGGAAGATTACCTAGTACAGGTTCTAAGAGTATATATTCTTTCTATCCAAACCAAACCTCCTCTCTAAGCAATCTCTACTCCCTTACTCTGTTTTATTTTTTTCTTCATAGTCTTTGTCACCACTTGAAATTATATTATGCATTGATTTTGGCTTTGTCTATCTTTCTGCACTAGAATACAAACTCCATGAAGGTGGAGACCTTGTTTCACTCATGGCTTTATCCCGGGTGCCTAGAACCATGTGTAGGCCATTGCAGGCACTCCACAAATACTTGTAAAATGGCTAGCTCACTTAGTTAACTGATTAGTCTCAGCTTCAGCTACTACTTAGTTCTTGATCACACCATGTGGAGAATCTCTGTTACAAATGAAATCACTTCATTGGCCACAGACAGACCTTGTAGGACTGAATGAAGTTTCAGAACCAGTCACTGAGGGCTGCTATCACTGAAGACAAAGGAATATGTATTTAGACCATTCCTGGTAGTCATTAAATTCCATTGCATTGTAGATATCCAGTTATTTCATTGATACTCAATTAATAATACATTGCTCTTAATTTAGGCTAGCTTGTAGCTAATGACTTAAAGGTGAAAATTTCATTGCCTATTATCAAGTACTTTAGCATATTTACATTTTTATACGTTGACATCTAAAAAAAAATGGGGTCTCATTATAAACGACATTTCTAAGGTTGCAGGGTTTTGAAGCGCACCATTAAAAATATAAAGCCACAGAGAGGGCTTTTAATCATTCATTTACAATGAAAACGGGTGTGCATATGAATTCTTAACGAATCTGTGACTACAGGGATGCGCCAACCACAACTGTAGCAGCAATGATTGAAATGCTTTTTAGCACTCTTAGAACCCCTCCCAGGCCTGTTCATGTAACGGTCCATAGTGTACAACAAGAAAACAGGGACCACAGCAGCCAGACGGAAGGGATGTTTTCAAGAAAAATGAGACATTTTATGCATGGAGGGTATTATCTGCATAATTGAGTAGAATGTAGCCAATGTTTTAAACAGTTCATTTTGATCATTATTGTCAGTTTTGTTTTGCTTGTAAAAAGAAAAGGCATGAACTAGAGATTTAAAGCAAAAGATGCCTTTGTTTAAAACTCATTCTAAATCTTAGCAATGTGTTGGCAAATTGTTTTTAAAAACATGAAAGCACAAAGAGACTCCCCTAATCCAAGAAGACCAAGCACGATTGTTGAGTTGGATGAGCGGCTAGAAGCCTCCCCCGTGTTTCCACCTCACTTCCTGCCAAAGCCTGACTACCAAGGGATGAGAAAAGGGGGAGTGCTAAACACAATGTATTTTTTAAAAGGAGCAGCTTTAAATTAGAGGTTGCTTCAAACAATCTTCTTAAAACATACAATGAGTAGGTGACTTCTCAGATGCGAAACCTTTATAATAACAAAACTTGTAGTGTGGTTAATACAAATGAACAGGAACATGTCAATTCTATTATTTGTAATTCAATGAAGCAGCAACACCTAACAGAAAGCTCTGACGTGGGTGTTGAAAAGTTGAATTCTAACAACGTGTGACTCGATCTTCTAACCATTTCCCATGTTTGTGTTTAGCACCGCTCTTTTAAAGGTAGAGAAGATTAACCACTTCTAAGAAAAATCTGGAGATACACTGAAGGTACAAAGGTCGATGCTCTGGTATTTTATAAAAAGTGTTATTGATCTTGAGTACACAGTCACAGCTAATATAATTTAACCTTGATATGTGGTATAAGAGAACAATGAAAAATCTAATAATTAAAGAAATCCATCTGGGACCTTTCAACTTCATCAAATAAAAAGGTCCAACCATAATGTAAGAAACTTAACAATTAGTCCAACGAGCTTAAGTCTGTTCCAATATTATAAGAATGAGAGAAGTGTATATATTCATCCTTTCACTATCACCGTCCCACCAAAGTGAAAAGCCTGGCACAGCATGAATCAGAAGTGTTAGAGAAAGAAGAAAACTAACTCTTGGTAAATACCAGTCACTGCCAAGGTACGATTTTTATTTTATATATGTTAGGTTGCTTGATCTTCACAGTTAGTAATCTTATGAACCAAGTGATTTTACTGACGAGGAAAGAAAGACCAGACTCTGTTTTCACTTAGTGCCGTACAGTTAGCAAGTAGCAGAACCAGCGTTTTGAATGTGGCTCTTCCCACCACCTTCCTCAATTTTTTCCCAAGGATTCCATAACCTTTTCCATGTTTTCCCATCAGGGTTGTTCCTGAGCAAAGGAAGCACCTGCTGCCTTCTCAGTGTCACTCTTCTGCTTTTGAGTCTCGCTTAGCTCAGCCTCCTGATTCCATCTGCAGCCCCACACCGTAGTGTCAATCTGTCCCCTGCAAGCATTGCCACTTGGCCTGTTCCCAACGCTTCCTCATAATTCCCATCAAAAACTCCTGCATAAACCCTCCCAGAGCTTTTTAGGTGGTGAATTTATTAATTTCTAATAAATAAATGTATGCTAAATTATTTATAAAATGTCAGCTTAATTAAATATCGCCCCTAGGATCCTTTGAATTTTAAAAGAGGATTCCAGAGAATTATTCCTTCACATGAAAAAGTAGATATTCGGTACTTACTACTTGCAAACACCAGCTGCAGGAAATGGAAAAATGAATACAACACAGACATTCTCCGCCCTCAAAGAAACTACAATCTATTTCCATGGAATAAAATAGTATTCTAGCACAGTGCAAAGTTCTGGAAGAATAGGACCCCTGACCAGCAAAACATTACCCAGAAACTTGTTAAAAATGAACATTTTCTGGCCCTATCTATACCCAGTGAATCAAGAACTTTGTAACTGGGCTCAGCTACCTGTATTTTAAGAAGCTTTCCATGACGATAATAAAAGGTAATGTTTGAGAAGCGTTGGTGTAGCATTTAAGATACAGGTGCGAAATCCAGACTATTGGGTCCAACTCTTGCTCTACTAGTCTCCTGATTGTATAACTGAAAGGGGATTACCTAAATTTCATGTGTGTGTTTTTTGCTTTTTCATAAATTGAGAATGATAACGATACCACCTGCCAGACATGACTGTTGCAAATTAAATTCGTTAACAGATGTTAAACACCAGAGCAGGGCCCAACACATTGTACACACTCAGTAAATGTGTTTTGGTTTTGTTACAAAGCATAAAGAACTGTCCAAAATACTGTGTTTTAAGACCTAAATAACTGAGGGCAGGCATGGAGGCTCACGCCTGTAGTTTCAGGACTTGGGAGACCAAGGCAGGTGGATTGCCTGCCTCACGGTTTTGAGACCAGCCTGAGCCAGAGCAAGACCCTGCCTCTAAAAATAGCTGGGCATTGTGGTGGGCACCTGTAGTCTCAGCTGTTTGGGAGGCTGAGGCAGGAGATTCGCTTAAGTCCAGGAGTTTGAGGTTGTGTGAACTATGACACCTCAGCACTCTACCAAGGGCAACAAGTGAGACTCTGTCTCAAAAAAAAAAAGACCTAAATAATTGTTAAAATTATTCAAATATCTCTGAAAAATCTAAAACTTAATTATTAATAATTAGAAGATTTTTATTCAGAAGGTGTTAAGTTTTATTCCTAAGCTATGAGTGATGTAATGTTTTAACTAAAGGCATTGATATTTAAGGAGTAAATATTCAATAATTTTTCCCATAAACCGAAAATTTTGATAGTAAAAAAGATCTATAATCCCATCTTTTATAATTAGCCATAATGTGTAAGTAGATACTTGTTTCTTCTTGGAACTCAAAGTCACCAGCAGGAATAAACCCTACCTCTAAGAATAATACTATTTGTTTATTATTTGATTAATAATATTTGAGAATTTTTTTAATTGTAAGGATGATAATTTCTTGGGAGAGACATCTGGTCCTTCAGGTATAATTACTGAGATTACTGGTAATATGAGATTCTCCATAGTTTGAGGAAATTAAATTTTTCTCTCTGTCTTGAATTTTATCTGATGTTTTACTCAGGAAAAAATATAAAACTTATTTAAAAAAATAAGTAAGTAGTATCATAACCAGAAAACAGATTTCTTAGATTCAGCTGGGTGTCACTTTCTGCTTTCTATGAATTGGGGTAACAAGAGCATTCCTCTGTGCTCCCTGCTTCTCTAAGTCTGCCAAGCAATTAGCATCTCTTAAAATGTCTAGGCAGCTGCCTAATGAAATGCTTGTTTCTCCAGAAAGTCATTTCGCATATAAAACTGTCTGATCCTCTGAAACTAACAAAGGTATTTCCAGTCCAAAAGACACCCTGACGTTTGCCAAGACAAATGTTCAGATATTAAAAAATTCCTTCCAAAGTTTACATTAGGCCTATCTATGGAATATCAGTTAAGACAGGGTGAGCCTTAAAAACAAAGTAGCATCTACAAAGATTTCTCCTCCCTTTCAACATACCTTCCTCCTGTAGTTCTTTAAGCATATTACGAATTCCCAGGTACATTTCTTCATTTGCTTTCTGAAATCATTCCTTAGAGGGAAATCAGAACCATAAAGAGGATGTAAATGTGAAAAAAAAGTGCCATTTAAGCTTTTTCCAGCTGTTCTCATCTCCTCCTTTTTATAGTTAGTAGACCTGTGCCTTGTTCTATGGACTTGTGAAGATGAACAGATTTCTGCCCACTCTTAAGGACGGTTCTTTGCTAAGTATTTGGAGTTCCATTTTCAGGACACAAGTTCAAGTCTCTTATCTTATTTATGCAGGCCGGCCTGGAAAGGTGTAGGGCTCAACTATAAGAAAATACAAGTCATGGCAGTAGCAAGGGGCAGCCTTCTGACTCAGTACCTTGACTGCTGTGCAATTAAGCTAAAAGCTTTGGCTTAACCTCTTTTCATTAGCTTCCTGTGTACTTGCAAATTTTTGCAAATTGTGCCAAGAGTGGGAATTTTTTAGAGGTCAGGGCAGAGAATCATTCAGCGTAGTGATTGTCAGGATGTATTAAGGGTGGAGAGAGCAGGCCTTGACAACTGATAACACTAGAGTTACTGTCAAGGCCCACAACCAGAAATAATCTGATCTTTGGAGAAGGTTAAAAAGACAGACCCATTCCTGGTGTCAGTACAAGAGCAATAGGATGTTCC
The DNA here is from genome assembly GCA_963574575.1 of Galagoides demidoff. Lineage (NCBI taxonomy): Eukaryota > Metazoa > Chordata > Mammalia > Primates > Galagidae > Galagoides > Galagoides demidoff. The sequence goes on along the minus strand of CAUYQV010104771.1, from coordinate 56,475 downwards.
TAGGATCAGAAGAAAGAGATCCGTCTCATAGTCTGTGCTGTAATCAGACTGTGCTACATTCAGAGGCAGAGGGAACATTTTTCCAATCCCTATGTGCTCACAGATACCAATCATGTCATAAACACAGGCCCAAGTAAAGTGAATTACGGCGTAACTTCTAACACAGACTTTTATAGCTGTTTTACCCAGAGGTAAGGAGACCTCAAGAGAAACCAAAAACCTTAAAAGAACGAGAGAGGTAAACTAATGAAGAAATGGATCGAGATTGAATTTGATTCCCAGTTTCTTCAATTCTAAGGCAAATGATGTTTGTGTTTGAACTGGACTGGTTTGTATTTTAGTAATATAAGATAATAAATAGACATCCTATGGTTTTAACATAAAACAACGTCAAACTAATCACTGTCCTGTTGATTCAATGCACTCATTGGAAACAAATTCTTTTTTAAATTTTTTTATGTATGTCTTGCTATATAGAGAAATTGCTCTCTGCACAGCAATATAGAAGTACCGGACAGACCGTCCACACATAAAACCGTCCCAGCATTGTCCTTTTCAAATGAACTATCGATAAAAACTTCAGAACTTGTCAAAAGGTTTTGAGGTTTATGTTACTACCTACAAAACCTCACATACAATTTGCTCAAAATATCTCAGCTAGAAATTTACTTGGACTCCACTGGTTTGTTCTGAACGGAGTATTCCCAAGTGGGTGTAGTGTTTGCAATGGCTCAAACTGAAATCTTGGGAAATGAATTTCCAGAACACAGAAAATTTTGAAGCATGATATTAGAAAGAGAGAAGGGTACTGTCTGCTTTAGCTAAAAATAATAATTAAGTAGGAGTTAACAACATTGGTCCTTTTTTTTTTTTTTTTCCTGAGACAGAGCCTCAAGCTGTTGCCCTGGGTAGAGCGTTATGGCATCACAGCTCACAGCAACCTCCAACTCCTGGCTTAAATAGATTGTCTTGCCTTAGCCCCCCAAGTAGCTAGGACTACAGGCACCTGCCACAGCGCCTCCCTATTTTTTACTTGTAGTTGGCATTGTTGTTTGGTACGCCGGGGCTGGATTCAAATCTGCTAGGTCTGGTGTATGTGGCTGGTGCCGTACCTGCTTGAGGACAGGCGCCGAGACAGTCCTTTCTCTCAATATCATTGTGTTAGCCCCTTTTAAAACTTAGAAAGAGGCCAGGTGTGGTGGCTTACACCTCTAATCCTAACACTCTAGGAGGCAGAGGTAGGTGCATTGCCTGAGTTCACAGGTTTGAGACCTAATCTCTTGAAAAAAAAAAAAATAGTTAGGCGTTGTGGGGGGTGCCTATAGTCCCAGCTAATTAGGAGGCTGAGGCAAGAGAATCGCTTGAACCTGAGTTTGAGGTTGCTGTGAACTGTGACATCTTGGCACTCTACTAAGGACAACAAAGTGAGACTCTGTCTCAAAAAAAAAAAAAAAAAATTAGAAAGAAAAAGGCCATGACTGACACATTTAACCCACCACTTTACACTAAATACCATGCTACATATAAACAAATCCCTCCCCCAACCCCCAAATAGAATATTATATGAAAACCTCGTATTGGCTGATGTAAACCTCTCACACGTTTCAGTATTCTTTATTATATACACACAGATGTTTTCAGTAAATATTGGTCAACTTTAAATGATCAAAAATATCAGAATCTAGTTTAAAGAGATTTCATTTAAGCACAAAAGTTGAGGACAGGTCTGCCTGGGAAGCAGAGATTTCTAAGAGTAGAAGTCAATGTTTTATAGGATTGTTTACATAGACAATATTCGAGGACACTTAATAGAATTTCAGGATCTTTTTACATAGGGCTTAGGTATAGATACAATGATTTGATTAGTCAAGGTGGTCTTTATCTTTCAGGAAAGGTATATTTAATATCCTACACTAATGATGCAACTGTCTTGGGGTCTTTCGGCACCATTTGGTCTGAGTGAGGTACAGAACAATACAGGAGGCAGTTTATTTATAACAAAATTCAGAGATCAGAAGAGAAGACTGATCTCTCCAGTCATTTACAGAATAAGAACAATGAGGAGTTAAACTGTAATCTAAGAAGCAGAATTCTGTGAATTTATCCATCCTCTTCTCACCCCTCCCATGGGTACAATACTCAGTGTAGAAAAGCAATTTATGTAACCAAAACATTTGTACCTCCATTATATTCTGAAAATAAATAAGTGAATAAATAAATAATTTTTTAAAATGGAGTAGAATTGTAAACAATGCTACATGACTCAGTCCCCAAGACCTAACTTCTCCCTTGGCATAATAAAGTTAGGGTCCTGAAATTTTATGTTCTTTTTACATCTTTTAGCAGCATGGTAAAAACTGAAGGGCTTTTTTCTTATGTATTTAATTTTACAATTAGTAAAATGTGAAATGTTTTTTTTTAACATAGCACTAAACAACATCCCAGATACCATACCATATATTTAGCCACTGAAATACAGCTGCAATTTCCAAACCTACCAGCGGGGTTGGCCAAACCATTAAACAAGCTGTCTCTGAAGTCAAACAGTGAGTCACACAAATTGACATTGATTAGTCAATTTAGTCAAAATAGTCCATCTGGAACATAAAAACACAGCTCAGAATGAAGAAGGTGAATGAGGAGGATAAAGAGGAAAAGTTTATCTGGTATAGTTCTAACATTTTGTACTTTTAAACATTTAATTTTTGTTTAGTGTTTTTAAAGGGTTTTGAAGGACATGGACATATGGCAAGCTAACAATTTTTACTGAGAAAAATACACTCGGTAAAGAATCACAAGAATGGAGAAGTAAGAATCCAATGCACTCAATTCTAATATGAAGCCAGTACACTATCTAATACATACCCTCATAAGAGAAAAACTCAAATCAATTCAAGTTGAGGGGCAGGGGGATGAGGGATTAAGGAGAGGGGAGGAGGGACGGGGAGGGGGTTCACAGTGTGTGGCACACCTCTTGGGGGTAGGACACAATTATCTAACAAATGCAAACAGTGTACCCTAATTCTTTGTACCCTCTATGAACCTAAAACAATAAAAAAAAATTTTAAAGAGGAAGTGATACCACCGAAAAGAAGGATAGTTAGTAAGTTATGTAAGTAGAATGACTGTGTAATTCATTATCCAGGTTAAGACATATTTGAGAAACAAGTGGAAGGTTAAGGACATGTGTTTAAGTCATATGTTGATTTAAACCAAGGAATGTGATTAGCCTCAGTTTAGTGATGATAAAGTTAGGTTGAAAATTGTGGAATCTTTTCCATATTATCCTAGTAATGGGTACATAGAAGATTTATATAATATAATTCTTTCAGACCTGCCTACATTTTGAAATTTCTACAATAAAAATTCTGTAGCATGGAAATCATTTTAAATATTATTAGGAAATAAATGTAAAACATGAAAAAACAAAGATGGGAAGATTTATCCAATAATGTCACCCTCAGCAGATTTTAATGTTATCCTGAAAAAGGGAAGTGTGTAGTAGTAGTTAAATTAGTGCCCTGTAGAATGGCATCCCTCATGTGAGTCCCAGAGAATGTTCTTTGCTAGCCTCTAGTCTAAGCCAATCATAAAAGAAAAAGGAAATAAAAGGCAGGTTTCCACTTTAATTTTTCCCTTTTCTTCAGTAAGCAAACAGTAGTGCTGTGAACCCAGTAAGTATGGGGCAAGTATCGCTGATGGAGTAAGACACGAGCACTGGTTAAACCGCATTTATGTACAAGCAATAAGACCCAAACCTTCTTCCAGTTGTCATCATCCATACAGATCATCACTGCTCTTTCCGTTTTAGGATGATTTGTATTGACTGTAGAGGACACAAGAATCCAATCTGTAGGTTGAGTCTACTGTGCTATGGTCCATTTTTCCCCAGCTGTGAGAATGAGTATCATTCTTTAAACTTGGCAGTCTTACCAATTACTGTACGGCATCTTATCCTTGTATCATTACACATTTGCATAGGCAATCAAATGAATTAATTCATTGGTCCAGAAGGGGAATGTTGATGACTAGAAAAAGAAAACAATTGAGTAAAGTTTGTATAAAGTTTTCACTTTAAGTTCTGGTAACTCCACAATGTGGAAATAGGCCATATACTCAAAATAAGACCATTTAAAATTACTAAAATAAAAGGTCATTTTCTAGTTCATTATTTAATCTACCCAAAAATGCTATGAGATGTGAAATAATTAAATACATTATCATTTTCTTCATCTTAATGATGAAAATTTGGGGCATAGAGGAATTAGTAAGTTGTTAGTTAACACATCAGTAACTTGTTAAGGTCATCTAAATTTCAAAGGCAGAATTTAATGACAGCCATTCTGACTCCCATCCTCTAAACCTTTCTGGCAAAGCAGTGGTTTTGAGTGAGAAGTAATGACAAGATGAAGAAGAAGGGATTCAAATTTAAAGACTGTATCTAGATTTATATTGACCATATGTTGCCTCACAACAAATTAAACTTCTTCCTTTCTTTAAAAGCAAAATCAAGAATTGATTCAGGTTTAAATTGGCCCTACACTTGGAGAAGGACTGGATCAGTCACCAGCTCCAGACAGTACATTTATATTAGTGTTACTAAGGGTAGATAAACTATGGCCCTTAGGTCAAATTCAGCTACTGCTTGTTCTTGTTTAAAAAAGAAAAAAGTTTCTGTGGCACAACCGTATCTGTTCATTACTGTCTGTGAATGCTTTGGGGTTACAATGAGGAGTTATAAACTATATGGTCCACAAAGCCTAGAATTTTTCCTGTTTGCCTCTTTACAGCAAATGTTTGTTAGCCCCTAGTCTAAGCCAATCATAATGTTCTCATTCCCCTCATTCTGATTGGTTTAAACAAAGGCAGGTGATACTTTTCTTGCCAATATCATGTCTGGGAAAGTCCTGTTGTGTGTTTGAAGCACATGGGAAAGTACACTCTTCAAAAGGGAAATAAAGAAGAGGCATTTGCTCTTTCAGCCTTTAAACATTGCTATATACAGATATGAAGCAAGAGTTTGTATGTGTGTGTGTCAGGGGGTTGGGGTGAACACAATGCTCGCCCCAACCCTGACACACACATATACAAATATTTGTTGAAGTCTTTTTTTTTTTTTTTTTGCAGTTTTTGGCTGGGGCTGGTTTTGAACCCGCCACCTCTCTGACACATGGGGCTAGCGCCCCACTCCTTTGAGCCACAGGCACTGCCCAATTTGTTGTAGTCTTAACTCCCCATACCTCAAAATACAAGTAGAAGCTTATTTGGAAATAGGGTCATTGCAGAGGTAATTAGCTAAGATGAGGTCATTCTGGAAGAAGATTGGCCTGTAATCTCATGGGACTAGTGTCCTTACAAGAAGATGACCATGTGAAGACAGAGACACAGGAGAATGTCACATGAAAATGAGGGCAGAAAGTGAAGTAATCAGTTTGCAAGCCAAGGAATGCAGGAGATGGCCAGAAAACCACCAGAAGCTAGGAGAGAGGCAAAGGACAGATTCCCCCTCTTACCTCTCAGGAGCCAACCCCGCCCACACCTTGATTTCAGACTTCTGGACTCCAGAACTGCTAGACAATAAATTTCCATTGTTTAAGGGACCAGTTTGTGGTACTTTATTACCAGCCCTAGGAAATGAATACAGGGCTGCTGCAGTGAACCTATATTCCTCAGGGAGTGGCCTGACCACAAGGGAAAATGCACTGAGGATGGCAGGGCATGGATGGAAAGAGGATACAAACCTTCATCTCTGGACATGATGTTGACCCATTGAGTTAACCATTCTTCATTAACACTGTACCTCTGGATTCTTAGCTTGGATAAGAAATCCTCTTATCACTTAAGCAGTTTTGCACATTGTCCAATGTTACTTGGAATCAAGAGCATCACATAAATGATTTGTCACAGATCCTGTATTCAGAGCAATCTTGATTCCAAATATATATATATGTATATTTTTTTTTTGGCCAGGGCCAGGTTTGAACCCACCGCCTCCGGTATATGTCGCTGATGATAAAAAAGAAATGAGATATGAACATTTGCATTCAAACAATAGTAAGTAGCCTTTAATCCAGTACATGTGCTCATTATATGATATATATACACAATGAACATAATTACATTTATACACAAACTAAATACTGGATTTAAAAACCTAAGCCCAGTACTTCAATACCTACACTTTTAATTGTTTTAAGAAAAGATAAGCGCCAACATTTGTTTTGAAGCTGACAAGAGTATGGCAGTAACTACTGATGTAGCAATCTGACTGAGAAGGAATTATAGCAGAAAATAGGACATAATTCAATTAGTAATAAAAGGGTATATTAAAAAATATGTATATTATTAGATATATATTTTTTCACTGTCTATAAAAGCTCAGCCATACTCATTCTTCTCCTTCATTCAAAAAAGCAGGTGATTTTAGCAATGCTGGTGCTTAGTAGTAGGCAGAAATGAGTAAGAAAAGGCTTTGGTGACTGGGGACAGAGAGGTAATGCACAGAGCCAGGGAGAGTGAGGTGGTCGGGCTGCTGAGTTGGTAAGCCAGACACAGCTGTGACAGCCCAGACTTCCAATATGAGCTGTGAAGAAGCAAAGTGGTGCATTTTGATCAGAGAGCGAGTTTGTTATCAAAACTAATTTAAGATTACTCTAGTGAATGGAAACTTGATGTTTATATAAAGGCCGAAAATTTTTAAAATTTAGTAGTTAAAAGAACCCAGGTACTTTCACTGAACAACGTACACTAGCAAGATTTTAATTGCGAATGTAAAGAGAAAGACACTAGCTGTCCGTGTGTAATTTACTGCACTTATTTGCACGTATATTAAGAGACCGTGAGCATTACGCAGTGACAGGAAAGGTCTCCAGGGGGAAATGTCAATAACAACCAAGTTTCATATGAAGAAATGCCCTCTTCCCCAACCCCCACACCCGAAACTTCATAAGTCAAGGATGTGGGTGACTATAGTTTTAGCAGGAAGGCCAAAATTCTACATTAATACCTGTAGAGTTTTCAAAAATGACATAGCCCTCACGTCTATTCACCCACCATCCGCCCCCAGACTCACAGAATCCCATCTGTGGTCAGCCCAGTATTGACAGTGGTTTATCGTATTCCCCAGGTGTACAGAGCAGAGAATGCCAGACAATCAGGAAGCACCATCCCTAACTGGAAGGTGAAGTGTCTCTCACACTCAGCTCAAACCACCCTCAGGAAAGACACAACTCAATGCCCAAGGAGGGGACATAATTGATTTTTAGTTGGTACCGTTTGATGATGATTTATAGGGCATGGTACATGGAAAAAAGTAAGCACTTCTTTCAATTTTAATTGAGATCCTCCCCCAGAGTTGAAATTTCCTCTAATCTCACATAATTCAGCCATACATGCCATAGCTTTCCTAAACAAGGTAGCAAGGTCTCCTCTTAATGGCTTGACTTTATACGACACTCCCCTGATAAGTCACTAAAATACTAAACTTAAACTGGGCCTGCTGGCACACTCAGGAAGCTGAGGCAGGAGGTTCAGCTGATTCCAGCCTCGGCAACATAGCTGAGATCCCTTTTTTTTATAAAAAGCATATAAAACTTATTTGATAAAAGTAATTTATCCAAAGAATTAAAGATTTTATGGAGAATTTACCACTTCCTAGCTACTTCTATATAGTCAGTTCACAAAAGCAGTCCCTTCCCCTTTAGTGCACAAATTACTCTACTAATTTGCGGTTCCTGCCCCATATTTCTGTAAACAGATACCAAACAGTCTTCTTTAAATACTATTTTCCAGCCTTCTGCAATCTCTAGTGGTTCCCTAGGGTCTTTCCATATCTGACCTAAATACCTAATCTTTTGTCCATTTCTCTAGTGTGATACCTCAAGTTTTTTACACATCATTTTCTCAATCCAATCCCTAAAAATTATGTAGATACTTTAAATAGTATTTGAATTTTTTTTTCTGTCAACCTCTTTTCATGGGACACATAAAGTCTTTCTTGTTGAAAAGGAGACAATCTCCTTCAAGACTTAGTGAAAACTCACCTGGTCCTAGAAACCTCCACTATGGTAGTATGATTCTGATCTCTCGATCTCTCTCTCTCTCTCTTTTCTTCAGCACCTGAATATACATAACATATTTGACAGGATGTTTTCTGCCTTCAAACCCTTGCCAAGTGCATATTTTTCTTTCTGTCTCCTCCATGCCAGATTGGAATCCTCGGAAGGGCAAGGAATCTTACCTTCTCTTCTCCTGGGTTTTCCTCAATCCCTATTACCTCCCCACATAAGAACTTTTAAATGTATGATAACTTACGCCTACTTTCTTTCCTCTGAGTGTACTAAACTCATCAGCAGCCGGTTGAGCATGCTGATTTTAAAAACTGCTCCAATGCATACAAGGGATACATTTCATGTTTGGTGAATAACTGCTCCTACTTTAAAATTCTAAAGTGCAGCCTAAAAATAGCATATGACAAGGCTGTCCATCTGGAAGTAGCGTACTGTGCATTATAAAGTGAGAAGACACTAAATCCTGAAGAGGGCTGAAATTGGAGAGACCAGTCAAGTGTTTTGCCAACAGGAAAGGAAGATGATTGCTTTTCTCAAACTGTGCCATGTTGCCAAGTATAGGAATCCAGCTGTTGTGTGAGATTTATATTCATTTTCCTTAACCATAAATGCATCATGCATCATTTTTCTTTAATTACTCAGATTAGCTGGGTAGGTGTAGGTGATGCACTGAGGTCTGAGCGTAATCAAAATGAGCTACTCTCATAAAGTGAAAGGAAAATATTTTCGTAGTCATTGAGAGGGAAAGTATGTTTATGTAGAAAAAATAAGATCTTGTCGCTACAACAATCTAATTAGCATTAAAATCTCCTTAGTTAGCCAGGACTGCAAATCTTCCAATTATAGATAAAGTGATTTTGCAGAAGAAATATATATCAATTTTTTTTACACTCTTAATTACTTTTCTATTTTTTGCCCTCATACGCCGGGCATTCCGACAGGCAGCTTTATCCTCTGTGAGCATGCCCGCATTCCCCTTTCTTCAAATCTCCGAAAAGACTTCAATTTCCTGAATTTTGATATCAGAATTCCCGGCCAGATTTTCAAATTCCCTATCAACATCTTCTGCCTTCCCTAACATAACTCAGTTTTTATATCCAATTTTCTCTGTTTAGTACTTTTAAGATTTTTTTTTTTTCAAAATGTTCCATTTACTCAAAGTAGCCTCTATTCTCTCCATCATATTGGAAACAACTTTTCATCACCTACGAAACTCTTTTTGCCTTTTAAAACTCGGTCCTATTTATTAGGTACCTGCTGCACCAGCGTGTCCATCCGTGTGCATTCAAGTATTTTTATGAACTATATTTAACATTTGTGCATATGTCACATGGCCATGTGTTTTATCCATCAACATATGGTTAATAAATGGAGTATAATTTGCTACTCTGGTTTCATCACAATTTTATTGGAAATAAAAATAGTGTATTATATAATCCTGGTTTTGTGTAAATCCTCTTAGCTCCTAGAATAACATTATGTAGAAAGTGGGTATTAATGATCATAGTGGTTAATCAGAGGTAGTAAATTTCTATTGTTATTTCCCCTGATTTCCCTTACAACCTTTACAACCTCCTACAAGTACATGGCTCCTGGTAAAATCTCAGATTTCCATCCACTTCAGAAGGCTCAGGAATAATTGTCGCATCAGTCATTATTATATAGCCCATCACACAAGTACAGTATCCCACAACCATTTGTGATTTTTATGAATCATTATAATTGTCATATTGCACTGAAATGCCTCTGCCCCTTTCCACAGGGCTGTAATAAGCTCTGTCTCTCCTCCACCCTACTTTGATTCTTGGGAACTCTCAAGTTTCTTAACTTCCAGCCTTCACACAACAACATAACCCACACTGTTTTGCAAAGGTAATCACTTACATGGTCTTAATCATGTAAATTTCCTAAACCTGTGTGTTGAGTAGCATATATTGCTGTGGGTACATTATCTTGGATTTGTGAATAACATGGCTTTTTAAGAAAAATCGTGAGATGGCAAGGTAAATATGAGTAACAGGATCTGCAGAATTATGGTTATTTTAAGTGATTATTTCATCTTTCTAATGACTGATTTGCAAGAGAGAAAATTGTTTTAAAATTTTTTAAAAATTGGACTAGTTTTTAGTAATTCTCTCTTTGAACAGATACTGACCTGCACAACATCAGATAGATATGAAAGGGATAATTTAGCTAATTAGGCATTCAGTGAGGATTCAACTGGGTTAGGGTAATATCTTCCTTCACATAGGAAAGTATTTTAAATTTTACAAGTAAGGATGCAAGTACGGTTCAGTAAATTTGTAATTTCTTTATTCACTATGTCTACACGAGAGGATAGATAAGGGTCCTATGTTCCCTGTGCTTTTGTGAAGGTATGAAGCTCACTCTTTTTCTTTCTCTCTCTTTCTTCCTCTTTGCATGAATATAATGATTCATAAACATTCTATTTTCCCTAATCAGTAAACAGTAGTGATACAGTATTTATTTCTCTTTTTTTGCAATTTTTGGCTGGGGTTGGGTTTGAACCGGCCACCTCCGGGATACAGGACTGGCGCCCTACTCCTTTGAGCCACAGGTGCCGCCCTATGATATGGTATTTCTCAATGTCCCTACAGTCAAACCAAATTTTGGAATGGACAAAATGTGCTGCTACCATGTGACACAATATTCCTTTTATTTTATGGAACTGTGTGTGTGTGCATACATCTTGTCTTTTTAAATGATATTTCTTCCTTCAAGTTACCCCAAAATATTAGAGAAAGTGTGACTAAAAGAGTTTTAAGCCCCTTTGAAGAAATGAGCAACAAAAATGATCCTATAAGTAAGAAACATTTTTAAACATGTTTGAAACTTTAAAATCAAATTCTGGAATGTAATGTTGAATAAGGATCCCATGAAAATCCTATGGAGAGCAATAATGACTTTGAGTGGAAAAAAGGGAAATGTCCCAAATATGGCTTACAAATTGCTTCATCGAATTGTTCACATTTGCAAAACTCAACAACGGCAATTCCGATTGGCTCAACAAGTTTAGTCAATTACCTTACAGATGGAGGAACAGTGGAGAAAGTTCAGTTCAGTTTCTGCAGGCTCTCGTCCAAATGAGAACCACAAGCAAGGCAATGGTGGTGATTCCCCTCCCCCCTCCCCCCAGTTCTTACTGCTTTAGGCAAAGGATCCAATCTGAGGGGCTGTGCTATTGAGAAAAGGGAAGAATACCGAGCAACGGGCAGTGATGTCAGGGCCTACTGCTGCTGTAGGCACTGGTATAGAGGAAATAACAAAAATCAGAAGGAAAAATAAAGGATGGCAGGGAGCAATAAGATAGGTAAGACCATGGATGAAAAATAACATTTTTGTAAAATGATAAATGCAGAGATACAGTTTGTTCTCTTGAGACACCAAAACTTTTAAAAAGAAGTCATTTGATGTTTTTAGAGGGCTGGAAATGTTAATAACGTACTTGGGGATGTTTAAGTTATTGTCACAGGTTTGCTGATATGGCTGTTTTTTAGCTTCAAAATGGCTTTTGGGTAAGTAACAATCTTCCATTTAAAATCTGTCTGCCCTGCTGACGCTCTCTGATCACACTGCTTACTCAGACCAGGTGTTTCGTGAAACCAGCTTTAAGTGCCAATAATGAAGCACCTTCGAGGGTCTCTGTCTCAGCACAGATGGATGTAGTTTTGAAGTCTCAAATCTCTGGTGTGCTCAAATTTAAAAATTTAAAGCAAAGAGCAAATAGTGTTCTTGTGTAATGTTAATGTCTTTCTCTTCTTCTTTGGAAAATATGTGTGCTCCGTGTGTTAGAAATGGATGTTATTTTCCCTGCATTACGGCTCTGTGGGAAAGATCTGTGAGGCAGAGAAGCTTTTATTCTCATTATACTGTAGATGTGGAAGCACTAAGAAATATGAAATCCTTCACTGGTGCAGAGTAAAAGATTTTCATTTCATCTGGAGAGGAAATGTGCCAAAGTGGCTGAAAATAATTCAAGTAATTGGCAAAGAGCTGTACTCTAAGGAGCCTTTTGGTGTAATTTGATTTGGGGCCTTTTAGGGGAGCAAGTGAGTTATGACTGGATGTGCCCCTGAGGGCCAAGAGATTTGAAAAATTACCACATCTTAAGGGAGACAGTGATGAACTACAATGTCAAAAGACAATCTAGAATTATGACATCCTTAAGAAATAATAATGATAATAAAGATAATGCCCAATAGAGGTAAAGAACGTCCTTCATTGTATATGGTTTGTACTCTGCCATAACACTGAGAAAACAATCTTACTTAAAAGCTAGGTGCTCCTCTGCCTCCTCAATCATAGGATTATTGCTAAATTCCTTAAGTGCTGCTAATAATAAGGATGACTGTAACCCACTGGGTCGGAATCAGTTACACACTGATGGACACCCACGGCACTGCTCCACACTGATCCTACTTACGAAAGTCCCGGGTAAACTTGTGAGGCAGCCAAGTTGGTTTTGGCGCATTCCCACTTAAGTCCCTATCAGCTTCTGCTCATTACAGCCTCTGCAGATCTTGGATCTTCTTCAAACAGAGGCTTACTTCATTCTACTCATTTTCAATTTATTCTTCCTCTTTTGCAGAGGAAAAGGGAACTTTCTGCTTTACTTTATTCTGAAAGATGCCATTTCCTTCAAAATAATTTCCATAGTAAAATCTCAAGCATATTTTAAAAATGTGTACTATAATTCCAGGAGTGGCATTTTAAACACGCTTTTATACAAGGAATCCTTTCACATTTTTTTTCTTTTTCTGCAACTTAAATATAAGTCAGGCTCACAGTACACTAGTTCTTATATAGAGGTAGGTAGATGTGAGTTGCTCATCCACCTGATGTTGTCAGTGCAGGCTACACAGGGTCTGTACCAAGACCAGCCCCTTCACAGTACTAGGGGTGTTAGCATAGGCCACGGAGGAGGCTGTGTTTAGCCCCATGCAGTAGTAACAAGTCACTCCTCCAAGGGAAAAACAGAAGAGAAAATGTACTTCTACCCACCTGGCAGTAAAGAGGAGGCACGGTGTCCCACTTTGCACGCCAGCATGGTGTCACAAAAAGGCTGCTCCAGTATGTGACGTAGACCCAGAGTCAGAAAATATCTAGGACATGATAAAAAAAATAATAATAATCCCTTGTCAGTTTTAATTGTTAATTGCTCCTGTGCTTACTTAGTCATGGGAAAACCAGAGAGAAATGTTCTGTTAAGGTTTCAGCAAGAAATTTTCAACTTTTCCAGTCTAACTCTTACAGTGTCTGGCTTTCAAAGCACGGTGTAAGACTGTCCATCCTGAGACGCCTTACTAAGATCACTGGACTATTTATGTTTTTCGCAAATCAAAAGGTCTAAAATGATGTGGATGGCTTTGTTTGCTTTTGATAGAGAGCATGATGTACTGGGAAGGTTTTAGTGTCAGCCACATAGATCCACTTTCAAATCTCTCTTTTTCCACTTGCCAGGAATATGTTACCAGCCCTTAGTTTCTTTACCTATAAAATACAGTAGCAGAAGAAGTATATGTAGTAGTAACAGCAATTGACCAATAGTAGTATCATGGGGGGGCAAAACTTTACCTATAGTCTCTCAGCCTTTTTTTGCTGGACCTGAAAATTAAATTGACGTAAGACAGATTAATCACAGAAAAGCATACAAATTTCTGTAACATAAATTTTACATAACACAGAAGCCCTCTTAAAGAAACAAAGACCTAAAGAAGCAGTTAAACCCTTGAATACTGATTTGAACAGAGAGTCGTGAATGGTGAAAACATGACAAGGCACAGGGGCTTGGAATAGGGTTGTTAATTGTGGAGAAATGATGAGGAAAATAAGGACTTGTTAAATAATAAGGTTTGACTGGACAGATGTCCCTCGGCTCCAACTCCTCATCTCTGGTGAGAAGAGCAGTCTTCTTCCTCCAGGTTCAGGGAGGATGCTTTTGACATAAGAGTTTCTTCTGCTGTTTTGGGGAAGGTCAGAGTATCCTTTCCTTTCCTGTATCTACTGTTTTGTTTTTTTTTTAAAGTATTTTTAAGTCGAAACAATCAAAATGCTAGAGCAACATATTTTGGGTGGTGTTCTGAACTCCTTCCGTGTAATATTAATATTAGTGGAAATAGTGTCAGTCACTATTGTGCTAGTCACTTTGCCCATATTATCTCATGGAACCTTCAACAGCCCCCTGCAAGAGAAGTATTGTAATCTTTATGTTAAGAGTAAAGAAACTGAAGATCATTTAATTTGAGGAGTTGAGTAATTTTCCCAAGGTCCTACAGCTCAGAATTGACACTGCTGGGATTCAAAACAATGGCTAACTCCACAGCCTATATTTCTCCAAATACATCAGGAAGACTCTCTAAATGCAATATCGTCTGTTAAAGAATGAAGTGCAAATATACAAAACATTTAATTCCTGTTAGCCCCCTCCAAGTAATTTCAGTTGTATTTTTATACATGTATAAACATATACATCTGTACACATATGCGTATATTTTCATGTGAACATCTTCTATGATAAAAATCTCTTATTATTTTTTAAAAAAGACAATGCCTTAATGTTAGTTCTCCCTCTACATAAAGCCAATAGATAGTTTTCAGTAATAAAATATAAATATTAATGTAGAATTATAATGTCTTCACATTCATAAACTATCATCTTCAGGACAATATTTATTTGAGAGTCTTATAAAGGCATCGACCAGCTTCATGACAATGAGAAGAAATGCAAGGGTCAGTTACTGTTCTGTGTGCCTGGAACCTTAAGATAGTTTTACTTCCAAAGCCCAACACAGTGGGATAATGTCATCAACATTTTTTAAAAATGAAAAATAAACAAATAAATAAAACCCTCATTTAATTGGCATTCAAAATAATGTTAATAGTTAAATTTATTTTATTTTGTTGTGGTAGGACAACATCACATGAGATCTATTTTCTTAACAAGATGACAAGTGTACAATACATTATTATTGACTATAGGTAAAATGTTTCTCACCTGTATCTCGTACTTATTCATCTTAACTGAAACGTTATACCCATTGGTGAATAATCACTCATTTTTTCCTCCCTACAGTCTCAGATAAGTGAAATCATGCAGTATTATCATAACGTTCTCAATATTGATGCATGTTGTCATAAACTGCAGAATTTCCTTCTTTTCTATGGCAGAATAGTATTCTATTTCACCTCTCTAAAGGCATCATTTTAACATGCAAAACGCTTCTCTTAGAGAGGAAGACATGACCTCAGGAAGTCAAGATCTAGCACAGAAGTGAGGGAGACTTCCAGGATCATAGCTTTGTAGAAGGCTTAGAAAATTAGAAGTTTACATTGGAATATCAAAAACCTGTTTGGGGAGGGGTGGGGGGATGTGTTGGAGAAAAAATATATTATTAAAAAA
Organism: Galagoides demidoff; assembly: GCA_963574575.1. Taxonomy (NCBI): domain Eukaryota; kingdom Metazoa; phylum Chordata; class Mammalia; order Primates; family Galagidae; genus Galagoides; species Galagoides demidoff. The sequence goes on along the minus strand of CAUYQV010104771.1, from coordinate 40,986 downwards.
AGTGATATATTTTATCCCATTGAGAGGCTATTGAAGGTTCTAGGAAGAACTGGTATGTAGAAAACTAGACAAATGAGAACAATAAAGGAATGTGTGACTTCAGGAAAAGTAAACAAACACTCAAGAAAGGAAACATGCATGTTACTTGGTTCAGCAATGAATGCTAAATATTTAGGACAATAAAAAACTGAATATACCTTAAACTTCAAATTGGGATATGATGATTTTGGAGTCATGTACGGGAAACAGAAAAATCTAAAAGAACTAAATTCTTATCTGCTATACTAGAGAGTATACAGGTAAGTTCTAAAGTAAAAGCATATAAACAGTGACCTCAGCAAGATGGTAGAATCAGATGTCTTTACTGCTAGTATCACTCACAGAATTACCAATTAGCAACTATCTACATTCAAAAATATCTTTGGGTGATTAGAGGGATCACCTCTATGGTTTATCTTACAAGGGTACAAGTGAATCTTTCTAAAAGTAGAATATAAATGTCTTAATACAATAACTAAGAAAATGACATAAAGGCTATGTTAACCAGTTTGGTGAACATATTTCAAATTGTATATGAAAACACTATACTGTACCCCATGATTGCATTAATGTACACAGCTATCATTTAATAAAAAATATCTCTGTAAAAATCACACAGCCCAAAGGTTAAGCTGAAGGACCCACTGGAAAACAAGAGTAGAAAATCTGCATAAGAAGAGTAACAAAAAATGCTTCACATTGTCCCTCCCCTGGGCTGGCACAGCACCACAAGAGGGATCCCTTGGGCCCATGGTTTCTCCAGTGGGGAAGAGAAAGCCCAAGGTAGACATTCAGCTTCACCAGCATTCTGGGGTACTGCCCAGGAGACAAACTTCTGTCTTCCTTCATGGTAAACCCTGAGAGAATTGGCAGGGTTAGATCACCTAGAAATGGCTGAGAATAAAGGGAGTGGGGCTCATATCAACCAGTGGATGGATCTTGTTGTTGAAACTACATCCTTGTCAGCAGGTTTGTCTTGTCAGAGGGCTCAGCCAGGAACTTTATCCATCCGCAGAGCCTAACTGGCAGCCTCTTGTGGCCAGGAAGCATAGTCAATAGTACTATCCATCTGGGATTCTCAGCCAGTAGTCTGGCCTGGCTGCAGAGCTCAGCCTATAGCTTTGCACAGCCAGAAATCCTGCCAAATTCATGGGTACAGTCTGAGGACCTTCCAGGGGCAGAGATCTCAGCCTGTGATCCTGCCCAAGTGGAGAGCACAGCCCAAGTTCTCACGTGACTAAGAATATAAACAACAGCCCTGTCAACCGGAGAGCCCAGTCGCAAGTCCAGCCAACCATGAAGTCGATCAGTGACTCCACCAAATAGCAGAGCATGGCCAATATCCACCCCCATGCAGAGAATGCCACCAACTGGCCCATTCAAAACTCCAGGTTGGACTGACTAGTGAAGGTCTTTCTTTGCTGAAGAAAACCTATAAAAGTAGGTGAAAACCTGAAAAAGTAACTGTTTCTCCAGATGTACAGATACTATTGCAAAGATGTAAGTTTCATGAATAATCAGATAATCATGATAGCAAGAACAGCAACAAAAAATCAATAACACTCCACTCCACTAACTGACCCTAAAGAAATGGGGATATATAAACTAACTGACAAAATAATTCAGAAAAACTTCTCTTAAAGAGATAAATGATTAGGACAGGCATGGTGGCTCAAACCTGTAATCTTAGTAGTTGGGAGGTGATTGTCTGAGCTCACATGTTTGAGACCAGCCTGAGCCTGAGCCTGAGCCAGAAGGAGACCTTGTCTCTAAAAATAGCCAGTTGGCTCAGTGCCTGTTGCTCAATGGCTAGGGCACCAGCCACATACATTGGAGTTCGAATCCAACCCAGGCCTGCCAAACAACAATGACAACTACAACCAAAAAATAGCTGGGTGCTGTGGCAGGCACCTGTAGTCCCAGCTACTTGGGAGGCTGAGGCAAAAAAATCATTTAAGCTCAAGAGTTTGAGGTTGCTGTGAGCTGTGACGCCATGGCACTCTACTGAGGGCCGCAAAGTGAGACTCTGTCTCAAAAATAAAAAAAAAAAGAAAGAAACTTTTTTAAAAAAGCTAAATAACTAAAGGATATTTGAAAAACAATATAGGACCAAAATGAGAAGTTCAACTAGAAATCATAAAAAACAAAATTCCTCAGGACCCTGGAGCTGAACATAATGACTAAACCAAAAAATTCAATAAACATCTATAACAGACTCCATTAGGCTAAAGTAAAGAATCAGTAAATTTGAAGACAGCTCATTTTAAACTATCTAGTCAGAGCAGCAAAAAGAATGAAGATGTATTTAAAAAGCATATGAGAGTCAGGCGCAGTGGCTCATACCTATAATCCTAGCACTCTGGAAGACTGAGGCAGATGGATTGCCTGTGCTCACAAGTTTGAGACCAGCCTGAGCAAGAGCTAGACCCCATCTCTAAAAATAGCTGGGCATTATGGTGGGTGACTATAGTCCCAGATCTGTGGGAGGCTGAGACAAGAGAATTGCTTGAGCCAAAGAGTTTGAGATTGCTGTGATCTATAATGCCACAGCACACTTACAGAGGACAACATAGTGAGACTCTGTATCAAAAAAAAAGAAAGAAAGAAAGAAAACAAACAAACAAACAAAAAGTCCATGGCACTTATAGGACATCATCAATGGAAATAATAATCACATTATGTGAGTTCTAGCAAGAAAAGAGAGAGATGAGCAAAAAGTCTATTTAAAAGTTATGACTTAAAATTTCCCAAAATGGAAGAGAAAAAATGGACACTGAGGACCAATGGCCTATAATTGGCTTAACCTGAAAAGGTTTACACTAAGACAGATCACAGTTAAATTGTAATTAAATCACATACTGAGAAACCTCCATAAAATAATAAACAAATTTCTCAGCAAAAAAAAATCTCTCAGGCCAGAAAAGAGTAGTAAGATATATTTAATATAGAAAAAGAAAAACAAAAACCTTGATAATCAAGAAGATTGTATTTAGCAAAGGTGCCCTTCAGAAAGGAAGAGGAGATAAAGATTTTCCCAAACAAAAAAAAACTGAAGGAATTCTTCACCACTAGACATACCTTAGAAGAAAGTTGTTTTTATTAAGAGACATGGTCTCACTTTGTTACCCAGGCTGAAGTCCAGTGGCCCAATCTGGGCCCAAATGATCCTCCTGACTCAGCCTCTCAAACACCTGGGGGATACAGGTGCATGCCACCACACCCATTTATTTATTTATTTTTAATACAGAATTTCTCTATGTTGCCAAGTCTGATCTTTAATTCCTGGCCACAAACGATCCTCTCACCTTGGCTTCCTAAAGTGAAAGATGTTCATTAATAATGTAATAACTTATAAATGAATAAAACTCCCTGATAAAGCTGAATGCCTAGATAAATTCAAAATTTTCTGATATTGTAATGATGGCACACAAAAATTGTTTAACTCTAGTATAAAAGATAAGGACAAATGTATTAATAACAACTATAAATATGATAATTTGATAATGAATACACTACAAAAAAGATGTAAATTTTAACATTAATAAAATTAAAAGGTAGGTAAAAGAGTAAAAATATAGAGTTTTTGTATTGAAGTTACGAATCAGCTTAAAATGTGATATTATAAATAAAAGATATTTTAAGTAAACCTCATGGTAACATAAAGGTAAAGGAAAAACGTAAAATCAGCAAAAACATATCAACACAAAAAGCATCAAATCACAAAGGAGACAGCAAGAGAGAACAAAGGAACAAAGGGAATACAAAATAGAAAAAAATTAAGAGAATGACCATATTAGGTCCTTCCCTATCAAAATTACTCTAAACACAAACTTCTTATATTCTCCAATCAAAATACATAGAGTGACTGAATGGATTATGACAAACAATAGCCAACTATATGCTGCCTGCAAGACACTCACTAGATAGCTTTAAGGACAACATAAGCTAAAGTGAGGGGCTACAAAAAGATGCACCATGCAAATGACAATCAAGTGAGAGTAGGGGTGGTTGTACTTATGCCAGAAAATATAGGCTGTAAGTCAAAAGGGTCACAAGAGACAAAGAAGGTTATTAGGTAATAATAAAGGAGACAATTAATCAAGAAAGCATAACAACTATAAATATTCATGCATGCAACAGTGGAGTTCCTAAATATAGAAAGCAGATGGTACCAAAAGTGAGAGGAGGCACATATAGTAATGCAGTCATAGCAGGAAAATGTAACATCTCACTCACAACAATGAATAGATCATCCAGACAGAAAGTCAATAAGGAAACAGTAGACTTGAATAATACTACAGACCAAATGGACCTAAGCGACATGTACAGAATATCCCGTCCAACAGCAGCACAATCACATTCTTCTCAAGTCCATAAGCGATATCCTCCGTGATAGACCATATGTTATGCCAAAAATCAAGTCCGTACAAACTCATGATGATTAAATCATATCAAATATCCTTTCTGAAAGCAACGGTATGAAACTAGAAATCAATACTGAAGAAAAATCGGAAAATTTACAAATATGTGGAAACTAAATAACATGCTCCTGAACAACAGATGGATCAAAGAACAAATCAAAAGGGAAATTAAAAAAAAAAACTCTCAGCAAAGAAAAGCCCAGTATTTATAGAAGAATTAATAGCAGTACTACTCAAACTCTTCCCAAAAAATTGAAGAGGGAAAAAATAATACCTCAAAACTTAACTTATAGGCCAAACACAGTGGCTCACGCCTGTAATTCTAGCACTCTGGGAGGCCAAGGTGGGTGGGTTGCCTGAGCTCACAGGTTCAAGACCAGCCTGAGCAAGTGTGAGACCCTCTCTCTAAAAAGTAGCTGGGCGTTGTGGTGGGTGCCTGTAGTCTCAGCTACTCGGAAGGCTGAGACAAGAGAATCATTTGAGCCCAAGTGTTGGAGGTTGCTGTGTGCTATAACGCTATGGCATTCTTCCATGGGTGACAAAGTAAGTTTCTGTCTCAAAAAAAAAAAAAAAAAACCTTATAAAAGTCAGCATTACCTTGACACTAAAGCCAGATGGGAATACTATAAGAAAATTATAGGTCAACATCCCTGATAAACACAGATGTAAAATTCCCAACAAAAGATTACCAAACTCAATTTGACAGCATAATAAAAGTATCAAGTGTATCGCTCATTATGATCAAGTGGGGTTTATATCAAGGATGTAAGTCTAGTTCATCATAGACAAATCAATAAATACGAATCATGACATTAATAGAATAAACTAAAAAGCTCATCAAAGAAAGCAGTCCACAAAGTGAACAGGCAACCTATAGAATGGGAGGAAATAATTGCAAACATTTTTGGTAAGTGATTAATATCCAAAATATACAAAGAACTCTAACTCTTTCTCTCTCTCTCTTTTTTTTTTTTTTTGAGGCAGAGCATCAAGCTGTCCCCCTCAGTAGAGTGCAATGGCATCACAGGTCACAGCAACCTCCAACTCTTGGACTCAAACGATCCTATTGACTCAGTTTTTCTATTTTTTAAGTGGAAACAGGGGTCTCATTCTTTCCTCAGGTTGGTCTCAAAGTCCTGAGCTCAAGCAATCCACCTACGTCAGCCTCCCAAAGTGCTAGGGTTACAGGTGTGAGCCACCATGCCCAGCCAAAGAATTTAAACTCAAAAGCAAAAGACAAATAACTTGAGTGAAAAATGGTTGAAGGACGTGAATAGACATTTCTCCAAAGAAAACACGGAAATCACCAACAGACACATGGAGAGGTGTTCAAGATCTCCAATCATCAGAGAATACAAGTTAAAACCACAATACATTACATTCTTACATCTGTTAGAATGGCTATTAACAACAAAAGAAAAGGATGGGAGAAAAGGAAACGAAGTGCACTGTGGGTGGAAATGAAAATCAGCATCGCCAATGGGGGAAATTGGATGGAGCTCTCTGAAACGTTGAAAAATACAACTACCACGTGCTCAGCAATCTCATTTCTGGGCATTTATCCAATAAATAAGTAAACAAATCAAAATCAACATTGCAAGGAGATATCTTCTCTCCCATACGTGTGGCAGCATTACAAAACGCAGACCATCCTCAGAAAAATAAGGACTCTGTCTCTCAGGTAGATAGATGACGGATAGATGATAAATACTTAGTTAAATCATATATAAAATATTCAGCCACAGAAAAAGGGAAAAAAGGGAGATATTGTCATTGTAACACCATGAATGAAACTGGAATGCATCATACACGTATTCAGTAAAATAAGCCAGGCAGAGAAAGATAAATATTGTATGATACCACTTGTAGGTGGAATTAAAAAGTTGAACTCATTGACACAGAGAATAAATGGTGGTTTCCAGGGGCTGAGGGTAGGGTGCATGGGGAGAGGCTGGTGACACAGCATTTGATTATGAGTAAGTTCCAGAGACCTAATGGACAACTTGGTGACTATGGTTAATAATATTGTATCATATGTTTGAAATTTGCAAAAAGAGATCTTAAGTGCTCTTACCACAATAAAATAAGCATGAACACAATACACAGACAAAAATGTTAAAAAGAATTTAAAATCGTACAGTAGGGAGTAAGGCAGAGAATAAAAATGGATAGGGCCGGGAAAAAAGAGTTTAAGAGTTAATATCCTTTTTTGAAATAGGATTTGAATATTGTTTTGTGCATTATCTGAGACTCTATTGATTAGACTTCATTTTTTTAAAAGAGGGAAACTACAAAATAACACAATAATTTTATGTATTCAAACTTTACAAAATTTAACATAATATATGAAGGCTTTAAGAACATCTTTAGATTTTTTTTTTATTTTGAGACAGAACCTCAAGCTGTCGCCCTGGGTAGAGTGCAGTGGCATCACAGCTCACAGCAACCTCCAACTCCTGGGCTCAAGCGAGTCTCCTGCCTCAGCCTCCTAAGTAACTGGGACCACAGGTGCCCGCCACAACACCTGGCTTTTTTTTGGTTGCAGCCGTCATTGTTTGGTGGCTGGGGCTGGATTCGAACCTGCCACCTTAGGTGTATGTGGCTGGTGCCTTAGCCACTTGAACCACAGGTGCCAAGCCACATCTTTAGATATTTACATATTTTGATACAGCTCAACACAGTGCACTCTATCAGGTAAAAAAAGGAATGTGTCCAACTTTAATACTCTTCCAGTCCTCCAAGGAAATATGCTTAGCCCTGTAAAGCTGAACACTCCTCTAAACACAAATCTTCCTCTGCATATCTGCGGAGTAAGTAAAGTGATCAGAGTTGTAATGAGTTGCAAATCTGGTTTTAGGTCTTCTCTGCCTTATTTCTCATGTGCCTGCTTTTCCTTATCTTTTTTATTTTCCTTTCAGGTTTTGGGTTTTCTTTTTTAAAAAATCTTACTACACCGTCTGAGCCAACTACATCAATATACAATTCGGCTTTGTTTTGTTTTCGGCCCCTGCTATAGTTCTCCACCAGGGAAATCTATACTTGAAACAGCACTAGGAGGAAATGAGGACATCAGGGAGAAAATGTGCGAAGGAAGGAAGGAAGGAGAGCAGTGATCAAGGAGCAGAGTTAAGAGGTGGAAACGGAGGGAGAGGGAGAGAAGTGCAATCACTTTACCCCGGGCTAAGTCAGTAACTGGCGGAGTAATAGAAGACCCTGCCTAAAGGGGACCACAGATTGATCATGAATACAGCTGCTCAGGGAAATTCAGAGAGACATCAGGCGTCGTTTCTCTCTTTAAACATCTTATTTAATTAAAAGAAATAAAACCTGCTGGCAAGATACATTTCAAAATCCTTTTCTTTCTGATGCTCAGTAATTTCGAGCAATCTCAGCTCGGCAAAAACACACCGAGATTTCAAAAACAGAGTTTCTCCGACTCGAAAAAAGGAGACCCGGTAGGGAAGTAAATTTCAGCCTTTAGTTATGGCTACTCTAGCTTTTCCAGGCTTATTTCTTCTTCAGACAAATTCCATTCCCCCAGAAGCTACTCTATCAAGAGCTTCTCAACCATGCTATTAATGTGAAAATGAAAAATCTGCTTTATAGAGGCAGCACTCGTGGGAAGAAGCATGCTGGCTCGGTGAGCGCCTAAGACTCTTGATTACCTGGAATTCCTGAAGCTTTTGCAATTGTTAATGCACCTCTTGCAAAATAATAAAATTTCAACCTTTCCCAAACATAGTGGTTTTGCTTCTCCTTAGCTCTTGCACACATTTTACGGTTCTAACTCCAATTTCCTCTGGCCTCCTTCCCAGCAATCCCTTCTTGCTTTCTACCTGCCATTTGCTTTTAATCTAGAAACCAAAATAATTACCCTATTGGATAACAAGTAATGTTTCCAAATTTATAGTAGAGGGTAGATTTTTTTTTCCTTTATTCTCTGAATCAAAATAATATGTTGGCTTGTTAAAAGTTAAAAATTATATAATTTAACATTTAAAATCATCAAATGATTATTCAGTGAAGTAGGTGGTATAAGAGGATGCTTACTTCATGGTAGCCAAGGTCTGCTAAGTTAGCTTGCTTTGATTTCAGAAAACAGAAACTTTTTGCTGAATTCAAATGTCGGTAGTTTTCACATCATAGCACCTACCCTTAGCTTTCCTTCAACATATTGGGGAAAAACATTATCCCAACAGACAAAAATACCATCTTAATGTCTGAAATCTCTTTGCCTGGTCACAGCATTTTCTTTGTACTTTTATTTTTGTTAGTTCTTAAAACGTTCAAATTTGTCCCCTTGATTCATCAGAATGTTTGATGTGTCCCTAGCAGATACCATGAATCCTAGATGCATGTATCCTTGTATACATGAAACTCATTTCACTTTGAGTAAGTAGCTAAAGGAAGTTGAGGGTCTGTGCTGCACCATTCAAAATTGCTTAGGATTAGAAAGAACGGACCCTGTCTATTCCAGTTTCTCCATTTTCCCTCTGTTGATTTTCAGTGTGCTTATAGTTTAAAATACAGGCTGATTGTAGGATAAGAAATATATCAAACACCAGTAAAATGCACCACAAAAGTTTTTTTATTCTAAAAATGAACATGGATTTAGAAGCAAAAATCATTGAATTCAATTTGATAGCTTGAAAAGTACTGGGGGAAAAAAAAAGTACTGGGGAAAACCGTAGGTCGGCAATAATGTCTGATCATAAAAATATCCTGCTCTTGTTTTCATTAGATTTTAGTAAAATCTGTTATCCGTGAATTGCACCATGGAGCAGTGAGGAAATACACATAGTAGTTAAATTTAAATCTTTAGAATATTAAAATTTATATTTCTATTGTTGGTAGGTAACTAAATTTAATTCACAAATTTGTACACAAAATAATGCTCTAGCCTTCTAGCATGGTGAGAGAACAGTATTTCACATGAGTTAATTTTCTACATAGCTTAAATAATCTAGATAATATTGTTAAATGTACAGTACTATAAGCTTTTAAGTGTTTCCTACAGCTGTTATAAAGTTTACAATTATAAAACTAAGATATGCTGGCCAGGCACAGTGACTCATGCTGGTAATCCTAGCACTCTTAAAGACTGAGGTGGGCACATTGCTTGAGCTCAGGAGTTAGAGACCAGCCTGAGCAAGAGTGAGACCCCATTGCTACTAAAACTAGAGAAACGTGGTGGAGCTGTGGCACATTCCTGTAGCCCCAGCTACTCGGGAGGCTGAAGCAGGAGGATTGCTCAAGCCCAGGAATTTGAGATTGCTGTGAGCTATGATGCCACAGCACTCTACCCAGGGCAATACAGTGAGACTCTGTCTCAAAAAAAAAAAGTAAGAAAGAGAGAAAACCTCAGATGTTCCAAGTGGACCTTCTGTGATTCCTGTGAGTAATCTTAATATACTTTCCTATTTCCCATTTCTCAGCAGTCCTCAACCTGTGGGTCATGACCCCTTTGTAACAATGAAAATATATCCTGTGTATCAGATATTTACATTACGATTCATAACATTAGCAAAATACAGTTAAGAAGTAGCAATGAAAATAATTTTATGGTTGGGGGTCGCCATAATATGAGGAACTATATTAAAGAGTCACAGCATTAGGAAGGTTGAGAACCAGTGCTTAAGATAAAAGAAATTTCAATCTTACAAATTCAAGATTAGATACAAGAATCTCCCATCTAAATCTCAATCTCTTTTAGATCACTATGTAGTCAATATGGTATCTCCTCCCTCTCCTCGGCCTTCCCTTCTCCCTAGATAACCCTGCCTCCAAGGAAGTTGGGTATAGCATCATAATATGAAGCGAGAGCTGGTGGCAGGGGGTGAGAAATGCAGGAGCGGTCTCCTACATCTTCTGTGACCTCTCCTGAGAGTGCTCACCTCCTATTCAGTCACTGAGGATGTCCGAGGTCCTATGTGGCCGCTGCTTTTCAGGTATGTGCTCTAAACTTCTCACTCTGATAGTCTCAGCTGTTTTCCCTGCACGGTACTGAGCTGTATAACGCCACCACCCAGGTCACTTGTCTGGGGCTTCAGATAGCGCTGCTCCACTTCTCAGGAACCAGGTCAGATGCGGGGCTTCCCTGCAAAGCTTCCTGTTTCTTACACTCCGAGAATCAGCACCCCTAACTCCGATCCCATCTTCTCTAATTTCCTTCTCATTCTTGCCATTCAAACTCTTGTCTGCTTGGGAGCTCTTCCGTCATCCTCTGGTGCTCCTCACTCTGGTTTATGCTACAACCAGATCCCAGTCCTCCAAAATGTGACTCTTAACATGTCCATCCGAACTTTTGGAAATAAAAATAACAACTGCTTGCTTATCAAATATCAGACCATAACAATTAAAAATCTGGTGACTTTCAAATGTACAGTCTATGCTGATGAATTTTAAAAATCCATCTTCAAATTTAAAAGAAAAAATGATTTTGTTTCATCCTAGATTATATGTGTCCTTCCCATTAGGCAATGGATTTCTTTAGTTCCAGTGGATAATTGCCATGAAATTATTAAAATATTCATAATAGAAAAGAAATAAAAGCATTGGCTAAAAATCTCAAAATATTATTTCATGACAACCAGTTTTACATAACAAGTTCTTTTAACATAACACTTTCCTGCCTCTTAAGCTAAAATCAATTACCCTTATATATGACTCAGAGTCAGTATTAGTTATTGCCTTAAAAATGTATGGTCTGTAATTATAACATCCTAATTTAATTCTTTACTCCACCGTGTATTAGCTTAAGCTTAGGTAAATGACTTAAGCTCATGTGGAAACTGGGGATAATAGCATATCCAGCACATAATAAAGTTGTTATCAATTAATAAAATAATTAAAGTGCCTAGCACAGAGCCTAAATGTAGGTGCTCAATAAACATTAGCTATTGCTTTTTTAAAGTATTAACTATACAGAGGACTGAATATACTCTTCTATTCTGAATAAAGCTGCTTGGGTTTGCTGTTTGAGTGCTTTTCTTCTAATCAGAATCAGCTGATATTTTCAGGGTAGGAAGTGAGGCAGAGGAACTAGAAACTAAATAATTAAGAAGAAGGAGCTCGGCGCCTGTGGCTCAAATGCCTAAGGTACCAGTCACATAGACCTCAGCTGGCAGGGTCGAATCCAGCCCAAGCCCGCCAAACAACAATGATGGCTGCAGCCAAAAAATAGCCAGGCATTGTGGTGGGCTCCTGTAATCCCAGCTACTTGGGAGGTAGAGGCAGGAGACTCACTGGAGCCTAGGAGTTGGAGGTTGCTGTGAGCTGTGATGCCACAGGACTCTACCCAGGGTGACAGCTTGAGGCTCTGTCTCAAAAAAAAGGGCCTTGGATTCGAAGCAATTAGTATGAAAACATAGTCTCTGAAGGGCAGTTTGGATACTAGAGCCAGGACTGGTTATACTTTTATTTTGCTTATCATGAATTCTTGGCATTAATTTTACTTTTTTTAAAAAATCCACTGAAGTAGTATTTATCTTGGTTTGCTGAGTTTGGGGTGCTGTTTTAACTTTTGTGTCCAAGGCGAAATCATCTCACCCTAGTCTCCTTCTTGTTGAATACTTTTGAAGAACAATGGGTAGAACCATAGTGAGTGAGGAAAAAAGAGCCTTTCTTTACCTGACAGGTCAGAGCAGAGTTGCAAACTCACATATCTCCAGGAGCCAAGAAGCTTACATAAATGAGTAAATTTGGGTTCAGATCAGAGTGTGTGATGGAGTCCATGAATGAAACAAACATTTAAGATTCTAACAGCATTCACATTTGTATTTTTAAAGACACAACCCAGGCAAATAAAACAAGTCTAAGGGCTGGGATTTTATGACTCTGACTTAAAAGATAGGTAGGCAAATCCATAGAAATTGAAAATAGATTAGTGGTTGTCCAGGGTGAAATGAGGAAAGGGGACAGTGACTGCCAAAGGGGATGGCATTTCTCTGGGGGGAAATGAGTATTTTTGAAAATTGATTGTGGTGGTGTTTGCACAACTTTGTGAGTACATTAAAAACCACTGAACTGTATAACCGAAAAAAAAAAAAAATAGGTCTCTTACCCACCTAGAGTCAGACAGAACTGGGTTTATATTTTTTACTGTTGGCCTTCTGCAGCTGATTTTGCCAAGGTTGATAATGATGCTAAATTCTCCAGAGTGCTGGAGCAGGGAAGGAAAGCTCGCGTCACGTCCACCAAAGGTCACCTTGTGTCTTCCATGTCATCTTAGGTAAAAAGGTTACCAAATCTGTACTGAGTATTCATTTTCTATTCAATATCTCATATGGGTACTAAAATATCAGTTAAGCCAGGAGTAAGATTTATTTTTAAAAGAAAGACATGGTTCTCAGTGTAGCCTCCACATTCTTCTATAGGTAAAACTGCACATGCCTTAAATCAGGAAACTTTTACCTTCTACTTCAAGAAACAGGGTGCCTTTCCAAAAGACTATGGATAGCTTTGAAGCAAGATGTATGTAGGTTTAAACCCAGTTCTGCTGCTAATTAATTATGTAAGTTCAAACAAGTAACTTTAGCTCTATTTTTCTTATATTTTTATCTGGAAAGTGAGACGAAAAATTCCCATCTCATAGAGTTATTAGAAAAAAATTATAATAAGAATATAAAGTAGTTGAATACAGTAGTAATCCATGTTAGCACACAGTAGTATAATTATTAGAGATAGCTCTAACTTAATTTCTCACCTCTTGGTGGTACTGCAGATTGATAAATTTGCTAAACAATGACCATTGCAAAGCTGTTGGGCTACTTTGTACATAAGCAGTATAAATGGCCTTCTATATATGATTCAGTATGTAAGGAGGAGACAATCAGAGGCAATCCTGCTGTTTTTATTATCAAATGTGACTTTAAATCAACCGTGCAGGCAGGAGATAATATTTTTAAGATACATGATTACTTCTCGATTTTTACTTTTCCAGGATTATGCTTTCCTTTTTTTTTAGAGTAAATAAAATCTTTGTTTAATAAATGTAATCTTCCAAAGCAATCACAAATTAGACATTAAACATTATACTTAGCCGAGAAATGTGTTAGTGGGCCCTTTAAATCATAGAAAGATTCATAAACAAATATTCAGGAAAAGAATCTAGAGTTCAAAGTACACCCAATTAGAATGCAGAAAAGAGATGAGTTTTTAAATGCAATTTTAAACTTGGAAAGAGAATCTATCAGGAGGTAATTGATTCCACCAAAGAGAAGTAATGATTGAAAATGTTCTGTCACCAGAGGATCCTCTGGAATATAAAAATGCATGGAAGAAGCAATAAGTAGGTTACACATTGGAGAACACATTTGAAAAATAAAGCTTTGTAGTGTATTCATTAGCAAACATCAGGAATCCCTAAAACAGTATGTGATTATTCAAACACTTTTTTCTTAAGCAATATTCCAAGGAGGATAGTGGTGTGGCAAATAAATGTATAATCAATTAGAAGTGTCTTCAACTACATGAGTGCACATTATTGCATGTCTTGTTATATCAATGACATTTCAGCTGGGCGTAAGCACAGTAGCTGATTTTATAAGAGACTTGATGATACATTCCCCTGTACCAGTGAACAAGATGCAGTGCTGAAGTGGAGGGGGGTGATGAAACTAAACTTGCCTGTGCCATCATGGATCTCCTTAGTAAAAGTCTCAAAAATCACGAAAGAGAAGGAGCATTGGTAAGACTGAAGCATATTTGTTTCTGGTTGTCTTCTTTGGATTTCTGAGGTCAAAGCAGATGGTGATTCTAGGAAGTAGTATAATAATCAGAAATCGTACTCATTAAAAACAAGAGAAAATATTTGGCTAAAAAATTAAAAACTGAAGGCTTATAAGATCTAAAACACTTGGATCACTGGAACAATTTGAGATTTCAAGGGTTATTTCATGAGGGCATTTTCCAATGTTTTTTGTTAACTGTCTAATGATCATCTTATTTATCCTATTTCTCTTTGCTAAGCTACACAGCTTTGCCCTTGCTCTAATCAACCCTTCTATAAGCACTCTAGTTAAAATGTTAAAAAGTGCTATAAAGGCTCAAATATAAAAGGGTTTCTTCCTCTCTTCACCTACAGTTCCTCCCCACACCTATCTCCTGGCTAAACCAATCCTCTTGCCTCATTTCCTTTGGCCTCCAGAGTCACTGTTCTCAAAGCAAAAGACTTCATTAAATGTGATTTGGAATGCTGTACCAATGTCTTCTTTGAGGGAAAATATACTAAAGAAGTAGATATAAATAGATGTATGAAATCGTATTGGAGAAGCTCAGAAGTGCTGCACTCAAGAAAAGCACGACGATTGACAAGCAATTTAAGCTGGAGTGTGAAAGGAGGCAGAAATAACAAGATTTGCATGAAAAATATTGAGATCATGAGAACATCAAATTTAAACGAAAAACTCATGTGCCTCATGATTTAATCATGAGGGCTGACATTACTGTTATAACTTTCAATATCCTTGGCTTTTGAAAATAGTTCTATAATGAGGGTGGAGTATATCTATCTATACGAAAACTAGTGTTATTTTATCCAGTCAGCTCATTACTATGAGAAACAGTTTCAAGAATCTTAAATCTTATTATATATGTTGGGAAGCCCAATCGTTAGCTATGGCTGAGCCCTGATTTGGGGGCAGAGACTGACAGCAAGAGTGGAAAACTAAGCCAGGTTAAGAAGCAATCCATTTTTGAATCAATTATGATTAACCAACCCACAAACAGCAGAAAGAAATTCAGATTGATGTTAATATCTCTGCATTTATCTTATGAAAAATTTTAATGACTGGCCAGAAGCAAGGATCGATATATCACCCATACAGAAGTCATTTAAAGGGCTCCATATTGACCTGGAAAGTTTCCTTCCTATGAACCAGGCAACTGACGTAGAAAAGGTCTTCTTTGCCTCTCCTTTTTTTTTTTCTTTTAATGGCATAATAGGTGGTCTGAAAATCTAGTTGCACTTGTTATCTTGGAGGAGAAAAGCAGCTCTGACTTCTGTTTATACTTTCATATCATCCTGGATTGCTGTGAACCTGGATGGCACCTCCAGTGGGACGCCATGTTTAGCCCCTGAATGAGAAGACTGTCACAATCAAAAGTGCTTCAGGCACAAACAGATTTAAAACAATTTTCCTACTGACTGCAAGAGAAAACCCTGGTTCTGAAGATCATTAAAGGTTCTATTGATGTGATATTGGGGGCGCACATTTAGATTTCCAAGTGTGTTTTACATTGGGAACAGTTTTCCTCGCAGGGAAGCTCAGCCGCTTTCCCTGAGAACTCTCTTGTCATCATGTGCAGAAGCTTTCACAGAGACGGTACTCTTCCAACTGGGAAGGAGGTGGGAGAGGTGGGAATCGCAAAGCAGGCAATTGAACTAGCTCTGTCTGCTCAGGGATGCCAGGATCACCTGCTCCACAACATTCTGCAGAGTGTGAAGCACAGAGATGAAAGGGGCCACCTGCAGTGTCCCAGATAGAAAAAGAAGGAAAAAACTTTCTGGCATTTAAATGTGCTAGCAGCCTTTGACTTAAAAAGCAAAAAGCTTTCTATCAAAATAAATTAGATAGAAAGTAATTAGGCTGCACATCAGTTGTTGGGGTGTGTGTGTGTGTGTGTGTGTGTCTGTACGTGTATTCATTTGTTCTGGTGACATTTTGTTGACCATTTCGTCCTGAGAACATCTTGTTATGCAAAGTTTCGTTGTAGGGACATTTCTTTATACAGCATCTTATCATTGACATTTTATGATCAGCGTTGTCAGGGGCATTTCATCATGCGATACTCTACCGTTGACATTTCATCAAAACAGCAGGCCATGATGGTAATAGCTCAGTGCTGACAGTTAGTATACTAAACTCCTTAATTACATTATTACACATGCAATTAAGTTTTGCAGATCATGATGTAAAATTATACCTGTGAAAGGGAAGAAGACACCTCCTACATCTCCCTGCTCTGAAACTTTTAAAACAATTGAGTAAGTTGCACTCAGATATATACTGCATGTGATATTGTATGTCCTCAAAATGTTTCCAAGGTTATTTGTAAAGAATCTTCCGTAGCAAGTGTGGGAAAACTACTGCTGCCCATTGATCAATCTACTCTGTTGCTTATTTTTGTTTAAAAAACAATTTTTTTATTGGAACATGGTTATGCTTCTTGTACATATTATTTTTGTCTCTGCTTTTGTGCTATAGCTACAGAGTTGAGGAGTTACAATAGAGAGCTTCTGACACAAAAAACCTAACATATTTTACTATCTGGCCCTTTATAGAAAATGTTTGCCAATTCCTGTCCTAAGGGACATTTCTTTAAAATGTGGATTGGCAACCCCAACCCCGTGCTACAGAATAAGAACATCTGTAAATAGAGCCTGATTAGCTGCATTTCAACAAGTGTTGCATGGAAGTTTTAGAACTGGGAAGGAGGCAAGAGAGGTGCGGAATGCCAAGCTCTTCAAATTTGCTACCCTCTCTCTTAACAAAAATAAAAATAGTAATAATTTGAAACTAATCAATAGCTCATCTGATTTATTCTTGTGCTCAACTGTCTTCAACCCTTTAACAAAAGAATATGAGAGAAGAAGGTTCATTCATTCCCTGTGAACTTGACAAAGCTATTACCTAAAAAGGATGCAAATGACAATTTATTTTCAGTGTTGAAAAAATATGTAATCTTTAATTTTACATATTATGACATATTTCTATAAAAATGCAAAGAAAGGGACAAAAATCGTCATTGAAATCCACCTTTTCTCATGGCTCTCACTTCCATTTCCTAATGGTTATAATTAGTTTTTCATTGTGTATCTTTCTAGAGTCCTTTGTCTTTTAATCTCCAAGAATGTTCTGATTATGCCATTTTATAAGTTTTTCTTACACTTAGCATATTTACATTTCCCCCAAATGCTGGAAAAATTCCACGTCAAGGCTCCTTCAGCAGCGAGGTCAACTCAGAGCCAACCTCTGCTGGTCTACGACCAGTGCCCCGGGAAGGAAGGCTGATGAGCTGGACTCGAAATCAAGAACACTGTGATAGAAGTATCTTCTCCACAATTTCTGACTTTGCTACTTCCTTTTGTTTCATCTTCTTTTATCCTCTTGGCATTTCCTTGCTTCAATCCTAAAGATTTTCTGCTTCTCTGGGTACATTGCTGTTCTCTTTGCCTTTCCATTTATCTCTATTCTCGTCTCTTGGATTTGCTTGGCTTTGGTGACTATGGATGACTCATGCATTTTCCCCTCCAAATTGCCTTCTCTTCCAAAGGCTTTTTCCATGACTCTTTCAGCAAATAGACACGGCTATGCCTCCCCTTCTGCAAGCAGTTTTTGGAAAGACGTTTTACTCCCGTTGCTGACATTTGTAGCAACTTTAGCAGCTTCTCAGAGCACAGCGAGGCATATGCCATCTTTGTTTTGCCTGGGTTTCACTTCTCTCAGCCTCCTGAAACAAAAGATATTAACATAGTCATCTTTTCTATCTATTCAAGTGTAGTAAACCATAGACCACGCTTCACAATTTGCTGCTTTTAACTTTACATTTTTCCGTTCAGACTTCTGACTTGCTTTCCCATGTTACCTTGTCTTTCTCTATTTTTTTGAATAATAAGTATGTCTATCCTTTCCCACTAGGTAATGAAACTTTTAAACCCATTTATTGTAGTACTCTGCTCACCTACCTTTTAAATACAAAAATGTTTGCCTGTGAAATAAATCTGCATTGGTGAAACCCAGTTCTCCTTTATCAGCTGACAAATATTAGCTTTCCATTGTCAATTCACCTTCTGCACACAGAAATTTTGCAAAATGGATGTAAAGGGAAATATACATCAGAAACTGCTTAAATCGTTCCTGGCATTCTATCAAAGGCTCCTCTGTTCACATCTTTTCTTTCTTCCTCTTTCTTTCTATCCTGTACATTAAAACTTTTCACCTACATACCTTATTATAGTATAATACTTCTTACTCTTTTCTCCCCACTTCCTATGATTTATGATTCTGGAGTGTTTTAAAAATGGACTTTCTTCTGTTCTTTGTTGGAAAGGACAGAAGGATAAGAGGATTAGCAGTGAAACTGCCACCAAAAGCTAAGAGGGGAAAATAAGCAGCAAATAAAGAGCAAGAGGTGGGTAGCTTAAGGGAAATAATGTATAAAAACCACCAACCCAGGGCATGAAAGTATTATTAGCTTTTTTGATATGTCTCTAGAACAGAAGCGAGGCATGCTGATAAAATGAATGAATGGTATAATGTAAACTTGCCAAAAATCACGATATATGATTGCTGCAGTCAATCATAAGTGGAGAGCCTGATCATTGTTATGTTTATTCCTGAATAAAATTGCAGTATGATTAATAGAACACCATTAGAAATCTCCACAGCTCTCTTCAGTGTATATCCTGTGGATGAAAATGATAATAAAAAGGTTTGTTTCTTGTAACAAGCTGTGTAAGAAAAGAAAAAGAACAAGAGGCTTCTCTGTTCTGCCTGTCACGTGCCTTCCCTTATCTCCCGACGTGAGCAGAAGTGGCCCACAGTCCTCAGCTGCGCTTGGTACAGTTCTCAACTAGACAACTTTTTTCACTGCATAGCAACTGTTTGCATACCTGTCTGTCTGCCTTACTAGACTGGGTGGCAGACGTGAAATTGGTGCTAATTTATTATTTTATTTTCACAGCACGTAGCTTTATTTTCTCAGAGAATATTTGATATATGGGTGGGTGAGGGCATGAATGAAAGTGTGAAAAAGGATAACAATAAAAAGATGATTCTCTTACTTTGGGTATTATAAATGATACAGATACAATTGATGTATCAAGTTTCAGTATTTTACACTATTCATTCCAGGTTTTTATGTGACCCCAAACCACAGAAATTGCTCAAAAGAAGCAAGACAGAATGGATGACCTTGATTACTTAGAGAATAACTGCTAGGACTAGGGCTCTGATTCACTCAAATAACAAAAATAACAACATAATAGCTGCTGTGCTCTGAATGTGTGTCCCTCTGAGCAAGATTCATAGGTTGGAATCCATATGCCCAGGTTGATAGTGTTAGCTAGTAGGGCCCTGGGGTGGTCAGGTTATGAGAGTGGAGCCCTCATGAGTAAGATGAGTGTCATCATGCAAAAGGTCTGAGAGAGACCCCTTGCTTCTTCCATCATGTAAAGACACAGCAATGAGCTATCTCCTGTGAATCAAAACAGTGGGCCCTCATCAGACACTAAATCTGCTAGCAACTTGATCTTGACTTCCAAACCTCCAGAACTACAAGAAAAAAATACACTTATTTTCTATAAGCTACCCAGTATGTGTTATCTATTTATAGAAGTCCCACAAACTAGACAATAGCTGAAATGTATTGAATATTTACCCTATGCCAGATGGCACATTTATACCGACAAAGTAGATTATATTACTTCCCCTATTTTACGGAAGAAGAAACTAAAACAAGTGGTAAAGTCATTGCCTAAGACCACAACTGGCCAGTGGAGTCGCTGTATGATCAGCCAACATTACTACTGTCAGATGAGATCAGAATATTCACATGATACTAGTCCCCTGACACCACACTTTTAAGGATACACTTAGTCTTTGAATAGGAAACTAATGTGTGCCTCTCCTACTAGACTTTATATTTCACCAAAGTAGAGCCATGTCTGACTTACTCATCTGACACAGATCTAACACATGATAGGTATTGGATATTTTTTGAATGAATAACAAACAAGGCTACCTACTACTCAGAGGCCAGAACACCATCAATGTGGTACAAGATAAAAGTAAATTGTTCTGCAATTCTATTTTTCTAAACAGTCCTTGAACATCAGGAATCCAAGGAGCATTATGAGCATTATTCAGTTTGAGACTTAAAAGACACACAGCTGACTTCCGGTCTGCATGGAAAGCTTCAGCCACTGGCACCTTCACTGGGGTGAATTATTTTCTTCTCAACTTGTGTGGAAGAACCACCTTGGTTTCCTCAGCATTTTTCTTGTATTATTTAAAAGACAGTGTCTCTTCCCTGCCAGCCCTTTTCCCCCTGAAGCTCCACTTAATCTCATCTCATTCTCTCCTTCAGCAGGAGACATCCCTTAACATATTCTGAAATTGAAAACTTCTTGCCACTAGTGCACAGTTAAAATAGGCGTCCTTCCTATGTAGCTAACAAGTGTCTTTGTACAGAAAAGGTGGCTTACCCAAACTTTTCCTTTTCTTCATTTATCTCTGGTGGATCCTAGGGTCATTCTTTTTTGCTGTTTCCCAGACCATGTCAGGCATTTTTGGCTCATCTTACATTTTCTCATCTCCACAGGTGCTACTGTGTTCTTGTCAGCCCTCACCCAGTGCAAGCCGCACCTTCCTCTCCCCGGGACCATTAACATCACACAGCACTTATCAGTCAATGCACTTTTGATTTGTCGATCAAACCAAGGCCTAAATAAACTTTTTCATCCTTCAGGAGCATTTCACCCTTCAGGAGCATTTCATCCAAAAAATATTTATTGATTGTATCACAAGCAACTTTGTGGAATTAACAGATTAAATAAAGCTCAGCCTCCACCCTTAGAGAGTTTACAGGGTATTTAGAAAAACTCTACCACAAATAATTATACGTGGGTATCAAAGGAAAAATGAGTCCTATTCTACAACACACACAAAAATAAAGTGTCATAAAAGATTAATCCAAAACCACCCATAAAATTTAAAAAGATGGAGACTTTACAACTTTCTATTAATCTGATTGGAGGTGAAGAACATTCTTCTTAGTAAGGTATCAACAAGATTGGAAAAGCAAGTATCCAGTGCATGCAATGCTAATATGAAGACAATAGATAAATGATATATGCCCACTCAAGAGAAAAACACAACTAAATTCAAGGGGGTTATGGGGGAGGATAGAATAGGGAGAGGGGAGGTAAGAGGAGGATTGGTAAGCTCTCACCTAATGAGCACAATGTAAGGGTAAATACAACACACTCCCTAAGTGAAAGGATCAACTACAACTTGAACTTTAGCTAACAAACACAATGTAACCCAATCATTTGTACCCTTATATTAATCTGAAATAAAAATAAAATAAAAGATTAATCCATCCAGAAAAAGGTTCACAGAGAAGATGGCTGAGTTGAGATGTGAAGAATGTATAGGAAAGACATGAGAGAAGAGAAAGAACAATTCAGAGAGAGGGGCCGTCACCAGCCAGGTTAGAGTTGATGGACCATTCATGATACACTCACTAGTAGGTAAAGATAGCAACAGGGTCAGGATCATGGATTAGGAACAAAGATTGGTTAGGACTTGCAAAGTTTGGACTTTGCAGTCACTGAGAAGTCACCAAAAAGTTTTGAGCAGGGATAGAGCAGGATTAAGGCCCCAGTTTAGGAAAATCACTCAAACTGTACAGCAAATGGATTGGAAGGGTTTAAAATACAGAGCAGAATTCCAAATACGAATGTACTGTAGCAGTTCAAGTGAGAAGGGTCTTCACAAGGGTGGTAGCTGTAAGAAGGAAAGGAAAGGTGAATGGGAGGCCCTAGGCAAGAACAACAAATAGGTCTGAAAAAGTCAAGGAAGAAAAGAAATGGAGGTGATACTATGTTATGCTTGGCCAATACAGGAAAATACCTTCAAAAGGCTTCTGACGGTCTTGACTCCTTTTATCCCCCCTGGCACTTTTTCCAGGGAATCTTCTTGCCAGCAGAAGCCATGAAACTTCCACTAGTAAATGCAAATAGCCATGGAAAAGTTCACGATAAAAGGAATTCAGTGAAATAATCTAAGAGCTGGGATGACCCTAGAGATCTAGGTTAACTTCAGAGAGTCTAATACAGCTCTCTTATTCAGTAGTTAATAAAACCAAGGCACAGACAATTAGCAAGAGCCAGGACTGGCAACGTGTCACTACTGTCTTCTGCTCCAGTAATCTTTCCATTCACTGTCCCTGTTTCTAACCACCGAGGAATTGACTTGTTAAGAGAAATTAATGACAACCAACATGAGTGAAAACTAGACACAAAATAAAGCATTTGGGAAAAAGAGAAACACCTGAGAACAGAGAGCTCTAAATGTGGCCCCGGACAAGGGGAATTAGACAAACAAACCTAAGGGTCCTGGTTATGTCATACTGAGATGCCCCAGGATCTCTTATCAAAAATGGTGTGTTGCAACTTCATCAAATACTGGCTACTGCTAAGAAGTATTTTTTCTTTTAATTTCACTTTGCAATGTAGGTCTATTTATCTGATAATATGGAGAATAATTGTTTGATGCCAACCTTAATTTACCTCTTCAAATGCATTATTAAATGCCCTCTTCTTCCAAATGGCATTGCCAAAATCTGTTTAACCTCATCTTACAAAGTTCAGAGTTTTTATTGTCTTCTCTATTTCTCCCATTATTTTTTAACTTATTTGACCAAATTGAGAGACTAGGCTGGGAGATGCTGTTGTCAGAGGGTCTCATCCACCCCGAGGACAGCCAGCTTACCTCCTGATTTACCTTTCCTTACTGAGAATCTCGCAACATGCTAGAAAATGTTTCTTACTAAGCATGTTCTGTATTTATCCTTGATCCTGGTCCACTAAGTCTTCTTCTTTTTTTTTTTAGCTAAATTTATTCCTTGGTAATAATACCTTGTTCTGTTTTTATTTTCTGCCATCTTTTTGCTCTATTTCTTAATTTCACCTTTACAGTTAATTCCTACCTATGTCACAGTGCAAAGAATTATTTAACACTAAACCTCACACCTTCCAGACACATATTGAGCTGGAATGGAATTCACCTGGTTTCTTTAATAGGAAAGAGAGGAGTAGAGACATGCACTTAGAAGTGAAATCCTCCACAAATGCACAGTAAGAATCTGCCGTGGTCAAATCAAGATTACAGTTTATATGGAATGGCTCCGTCATCCTTGGAACCAGGCTGAGAGAGCTACAGTTCATGGTTTCCTCTTCTTAGATGATCTAAACACACAAAACATAATGATGATCTTTATTCTGATAGCTCCCAAATTTCTACCTCCAACCCTTACCTCTCCCCCTAATTCTTGACTAGTTAGCCCATTGTGTATTTTTTCTATTTTGATGTTTACTTAGGCATCAAAACTAATGCAGCATCCCAGTTAGTTTGTTAATTCTGGTGCATTCACTCATCTAAGTCTCAGTTTTTTGTCTACAGATTGATGTTGGTATGAAATGGGGTCATGATTATAAAATGCCAAGAACTATATAGGAGTTGGTATGTAAGATTAATAATATATACTCAGTAACTCTTAATTTCTTTTCTTTGTCTTTTTTTTTTTTTTTTTTTTTTGAGATACAGTCTCACTATATCACCCTGGGTAGAGTGCTGTTGCATTACAGCTCACAGCAACCTCCAACTCTTGGGCTTAAGCGATTCTCGTGCATCAGCCTCCCAAGTAGCTGGGACTACAGATGCCTGCCACAACACCCAGCTATTTTTTTGTTTCGGTTGTCATTGTTGTTTAGCTGGCCCGGGCTGGGTTCGAAGGCACCAGGCTCGGTGAATGTGACTGGTATAGTAACCACTGTGCTACGGGCTTTTCAAAGCCTTTCCTTCATTTTGAGTCTCTCCTATGGTGTCCATTCACTCCCACATCATTCCATCCCCCTTGTCCCTACCTTACAGCACTATCTTATTTCCTGATTCCCTGTTGTCTCACCCACAAGGAGCTGTACAACCACATCAGTGTCCCAGTAATGATGATGCCACCTGTCCTCCCACTTTCACACCCACCAAAACCAAGCAGCAGCTGTGTGCCAGGCAAACAAGAAGAAAAGGAGATAGAATAGCGGTTGTTGTTTTAAAGGATTTTTTTTTTATTATACTTATCATGCTTTTGTATTCCTTTGACTGTAAATATATTTTGCTGTATATATACCACTGATGGTTATAACTATGCTTGAAATTTCAGCACTTTCCTGTTATAGCCGAACAAAACTGCAGAACATTAGTTTCTTCTTTGAATGATGCATATGTTAATTACTGTAACTGCCTAATCTGCATATTCTAATACGTTATTTGGCTAATCCATGACTGGGTTTTTCTACATTACTCTGAGAAATTGAAAATTGGCTATTCTTAAATGAACGTCAAAGCTATATTTGAATAAAATGAAATTGTTTATCCCAACGTAAGCGACATGCTTGACAAATACACTGATAATGAGTTCTGATGATAAACTCCAGCGCTGTAACAAAGCAGCATAAAACTCTTTTAGGGTTTCTGTTAAAAATACCAGTCTGTCACTAAAAAGTGAAGGAAGTTTTATCAACAAAGAACTCTTTGGACAAGTGGAAATGTTGTCTGCAGCTCCGCTTGCCAAGTGAAGAAAAGATAATGCCCAAGATGTTCATTTCCAAGCTTGTTGGGTAAAGAATAGATTTCAAATGTGTTTCTAAAAACATTCATTACAAAACAGTCAGGTTTATATTTTCGAATCGTTTGTTACTAGCTCATATAAAAAGTTCATATACCAAAGAGTTTTTAGCTTGCTGTGAGCAAAATACTGTGTGTCATCTCACATTTGACACACTAAAATACTTTTTAAAATAT
Source organism: Galagoides demidoff (assembly GCA_963574575.1). NCBI lineage: Eukaryota > Metazoa > Chordata > Mammalia > Primates > Galagidae > Galagoides > Galagoides demidoff. Next base: position 15,941 of record CAUYQV010104771.1, on the reverse strand, counting down.
TCTGAATTGGCCTTTTAAAAACAATTCAGGCATTCAACTTTATGTATTCACCTCTATTCCTACTTAAATATGAACATGTGGAAAAAGAAGTTCACCAGGGGATAGATAATATGCAGCAATTTGAAGCCAGGAAACATGACTTGACATCTTGTCTGGTTGACAGAAAACCAAATAATAGACAGTGCACAATAGCAAAAACTGATGCTAGAACTGTTTCAGAGGATTATGTCCTGAAAGCATAAGTAACCCTTTGAATCAATTTCTGAGACTAGATGCAGCAACCTAAGCTTATGCTTCACATCCAATAGTGACTAGAGGAAAAAGTAATCATTTTTATTCCCTTTCATGAGCCATAATCTCCATAATAGGTATACGGGAGTACTGGACTCCAAGAGATAAAAATGTCTCCTAAACTTGCTTTAAGCATTCTAAGCTTATACTGCCATTAGCTCCATAGCTGCCTTACCAAGAGAGGGGAATCTGCACTGCTCCTTCCCGAGGAGTCAGCACCGTGTCCCTCACTCAGCTGAAGGCTTTGTCCTACATAGCTACACGAGGCGGTGCAACCAGAGAATGCAGGTAGGAATCTCACAATCAGTGCACATACGTTCTTAACTGTATAGAAGTTTAGATTCAAAGGGTATTTGAGCATAATGGAATCACTTTCATTCACTCATTGCATATTGTTAAGGCACCTCTATGTTCTGGGTAGCTCCCCAGTTTTCAAAGATCAATGAGATTAACACTCTTTTCAGCAACAGTTTATCCAGTGGAGTGGTTATCTCAAAAGATGACTTAGCACGCACTGTGTTCGGTGGTTTGACTGTTTCGGCAAGTATTTTTTTATCATCTAACAGAAAGCTTCCTCCTCATTATTTTTATCTACCTTAATATTACTCTTTGGAACAAACAATAAAATTTAATGACCTCTATTAAAAACCCTTTCAAGTATTTGGAAATTATTATGTCATGACTATGTATTAAATTGTTTCTTTTTCTTTGTTTTTTTGATGCTGAACTTCCCCAGTTCTCAATGATCTTTTCCATTTTAGAAAGCTTTCAAAGCCCCTGACCGTTCTGATCACATCTCTTGATTATTTCCAATTTATCAGTATCCTTTATTGAGATCGTCCAAAAATAAAAGCAGTATTCTAAGTACATTCTAGTCCAAAAGTGGCACCATTATTCTAAATTGAGTTGCTATAGTTAAATTTCTTTGAATGTGACCTAACAGAGGATTAGTTTTTTTTTTTTTTAAATGAAGTCTCTCTCTGTTGCCCTGAGTAGAGTGCTGTGGTAACACAATAACCTCAAACTCTTGGGCTCAAAAAAATCTTCTTATCTCAGATCTCAGCCTCCCAAGTAGCTGGGACTATAGACATTGGCCACAATGCCCCACTAGTTTTTCTGTTTTTATAGAGATTGTGTCGTGCTCTTACTCAGGCTGATCTTGAACTCCTGAGCTCAAGCCATCTACGCACGTTGGCCTCCCAGACGGCGACGATTACATGTGTGAGCCACTGCACCTGGCCCAGAGCATTAGCTTTTATTTTATTTTATTTTATTTTATTTTTTAGACAGAGTCTCACTATGTCACCTTCAGTAGAGTGTCACGGCATCATAGCTCACAGCAACCTCAAACTCTTGGGCTTAAGCAATTCTCTTGCCTCAGCTTCCTAAGTAGCTGGGACTACAAGCACCCACCACAGTACCCGGCTAATTTTTTTTTTTTTTTTTTTGGTTGCAGTTGTCATTGTTGTTTAGCAGGCCCAGGCCAGGCTCAAACCCTCCAGCTGCATTGTATGTGGCCGGAGCCCTACTCACTGACCTATGGGCGCCAAGCTGAGAGCATTAGCTTTTGAAGAGTTTTGTGATATTTCAACCTACACTCTTGTCTTTGAATATTAGAAATTTTTGCAACCAAGATAATGGCTGTATCCCCAACATAAAAATAATGCTTAGCACAGAGCAGTTATGAAATAATGATCCAGAGTAACTTAAACAAATTAGAGATTTCATTTTTTATTTTTCTCACTTAATCCAAAATTCAGAGATGGTAGTTCAGTGCCAATTATGTAACCGTCAGAGAATCAGCAGATGCTCTCCTCTGTCAGATGTAGGTTGTCATGGTCAGGTTGTCTGTTTTTGCCTTATTACTATAACCTTGTAATTACAGCATTAACTGCTGTACCTTCAGTATCATTGCCATCCCCATTGCAAGGAGGGAGATGGGCAGAGGGACATGCCTGGTCTATCCTTTTTTATTTTTTTTCAGGAAAATAAAAACTGACACAACAAAATTTCATTTACATCTTATTGATCAGAATTATATCACATAGCTGATGCTAACTGGAAGGTAGACAATAAGAGGGCATTATGTAGCCACTCTACCTACATATACAACAATATTAAAATTATTCCAACTACTGTGACCTACTCATATACTCATTTGAAGAAAGCTTTAAAATAAATTTTCTTGTTACAATGGAAAAATAAAAACAGCCACTGCTATTGTCTGGATCTTTCATCTGGGTCTTTCTAGATTGGATTTAACATTTTATTCTATTGTTCAGTACCTCCATCCACAAGGCCCCACTAGTTTTTCTGTCCAGTTGTTCCAAGAAATATCGAATAAGCCCAAGAAAAGGATAAAAGACTACTTAGTAAAGCTAAGATTATGTGCTGGCCTTGAAAGAGCTTATTATTTTAAAGAGAGTAAAAGAAGCAAGCATTAAGAAGGCATTCTCTTTCTTTTCATTAAAAGAGAATCTTTCACTTTATCTCATATTTACACATAGATGTAATTGTACTGTTAAGTTTACATATAATGTATTTTCTAAGTAATTTCAGTTGTATGCAAGAGGTAGTTTCTCTTTTTCTTATGTGAATAAGTGGTCTTCATTGAATTCAACCACTTTAATAATATCTCTCTTCCAGATAGATAACAACATTATTTGGAAGTTCCCCAGCATGTTGTTATTTTTCTGGGCTTGGGAAGGCCTTCTGTGAATCCAGAGCCCTCCTCCACATTGTTAGGAACTGTGCCAGGCTTTCCATTATATATTCAGTCACATCTGCTCCTTCTACACATTTAGGGTACCAGGAACACAGATGTTCTTGGCTCCCAGCCATTTCCACAGTTGTTTCCACTGCAAGGAAATTTTTCATTACCCATTTATCAAACCATGTTACTTCCTGTTCATCCTCACTCTTAATGTTAGATCATCCATACTGTAGCAATTGATCTTTTAGCTTAGGTTTTTGTTTTCTCTCTTCTAGGTCTTCATGAGTAATCAAAGACCCTAAAACTTCACCTCAAAAAAGATTCCAGCTTCCTTTCCACAGAGGCTGCACTAGTTTGCGGTCCTACCTCCAGTGAACAAGGGTACCTTTCTCTTCAGGTCCATGCCAGCACTGCTGCTTTGAGACATTTTGATATGAGCCATTCTCATTGGAGTTAGGCAATATCTCATTATAGTTTTGATTTGCATTTCTCTGGTGATTAGAGATGTGTTTGTTGACTATTAGACTGTCCTCCTTTGAAAAGTTTCTGTTCATGTCTTTATGGACAGTAGTATGGAAATACCTCAAAGACCTAAAAGTAGACTTACCTTTTGATCCAGCAATCCTACTACTGCGCATTTACCCAAAAGGAAAAAATGACATTTTATCAAAAAGACACTTTCACATAAATGTGTATATCAGTACAATTCATAGTTGCAACCCGAGTGTCCACCAATACGTGAATAAATTAATAAAATGTGGTATATAAATATATACCACAGAGTACCCCCCAGGCATAAAAAAGAATGGTGATCTAGTATCTTTTGTAACAGATGAAACCAGAGGCAATTGTGAAGTAAAGTATGGCAAGAATGGAGAAAACAAACACAACATGTACTCAGAACTAAACTGGAACTAGTTCCTCAACACTTACGTGCACATATGGAAATAAAATGCAACGGAAATCAAGTAGGTGAAAGGGGGGGAAGGGGCAGGGTAAACTCACACTGAACTCGTGTTATACACATATTCTGAGTGAAGGGCACACTTATTACTTTGACTTAAAATGTACAAAAGTGAGTTATGTAGCCAAAATGTGTGTACCCCTATTATATTCTGTAATTAAAAAAAAGATTATAACTGAGCAGAGGCAACTTAAGTTCTATAATGAAAAGATCCAACAGCGATTACAGTGGTAGTTGTAAAGCCCACAATACTAGAAATAAGAATATAAAATAACAAGTGCCAGTATTTAATGCAAAGTATCAAGTACTGTAACTGTCATTAAGTTCTCAAGCTATTGAACTTCACTACTTTTCAGACTTACTTTACCTAGAGATATTATTAAGAATACTAAGAATCACCTGGAGATATTATTAAGTTACTGATTCTAGTTATTTATTCCAGTTATTATTAAAGAACTGATTCTGCCCCATCCCAGATTTACTGATTTCAAATTTCAAGGAAGAAACAGGAAATCTATATTTCTAATTAATGTTTATGATTAAAATTTTGAGACACAGGGTGTATTTTAATGTTCACTGGCAGCACAGAAGACAGCCAAAAAACTCCATGAACCTTTAAAAATAGAGTTAAGATGACTCCCTCCTGGTGTCCCGATAAACTACAGATAATGTAAAGGAAGAAGAGTAGCCTCCTACTGTATAGAAAGAGTTCTTCCCTTAGAGATAAGTCTTAATTTTTTTTTCCTTTTTTTTTTATGTCATATCAAATGAAAGATTGATTAGAGGCACCATAATAGAGGTAAAAGAAATCTTCATAAGGCCCCTCTCAGTAAGGAAAAGAAAGCCCAAGGGAAGGAATGAGAATGTCTTTGCACTTGAGTGAGCAAACCCTGCTGATCAATAAGCTTGTTCCTAAGAAGACTAAACCTTCCCACCACAGGACGCCACACTGCAGGGGCAGGAACACGGGGCCATGCACAAAGGGTGGAGGTTCTTTGAAAGGACCAGGGGTGGCATACATGGGGAGTCAAAGCTGGAGGAGGAAAATCTGCCCCTTTAATCCTTTTCAAAACACTTTTCAGTTGAAAGAAAACCAAAATCACAAGATCCGGATCCTCCCCTCTCTCTCAAAATTAATAATATTATTTCGTACGACCAACATAAGAACATCAGTCGGCCCCTTACATTATTTAAATGAAACTATTCCACTTGATTTGGTGCTAATGCTCAAATGGTTTTAAGAAGCTATAATAGCTTTTGGGGGGGATTTCAAATGCAGAGTTAGAAAATCTCTGCTGGTATTGTGCTTTCTATTAAACAGAAGTACAGAAGCCTGCTGTCCCCATTATAACTGTAACTCACCATGAGGCATGGAGCAAGCAATATCAGCTGTGCTCCCTGTGGAAATCTGCAGAAAGAAAAAAACATATTCAAATATTTTTTTATATAACTTTTGTTGGTAGATGTATAAAGATATTTCAGAACTTCCAGATATAGATTAGACCTACAGTAGAGGATGATGATGATGATAGATAGATAGATAATACACTTTAGTTGTTAGTTTGATATTTGACAGCTCTTGCTGAAATCTGCCTCTTATCTGTAAACTCTCCAAATCTACTCTCAGCATCTCACAAAGAACAATAATTGTTTATTGATCTTAGTGTTAACAATGTATCAATGAGGTCTAGAAATAAGACTCAAGGGCAATAACTGTTCAGGATGATGATATTAAGGTACTTTTCTATTTCCCATAATGCTAAGCTTAAATATATTTATTATTTTAAAATTTTGTATGATTTTTGTCATAAATAACTTTTAAATCATGGTAAAACTTAGCATAGGTGATCATAAATAAGTCATCTAACTCCTTCATGACTGCGTTTAAAATACAGAATAAATACATCTGTTGGGGAATTTTTTTTTTTTTTGAGCCAGACTCACTTTTTCGCCCCTGGTAGAGTGCATGACGTCATAGCTCACAGCAACCTCAAACTCTTGGGCTTAAGCAATTCTCTTGCCTCAACCTCCCAGGTAGCTGTAACTACAGCAGCCCCCCACTATCCCTGAATATTTTTACAGGTGAGGTCTCACTCTGGCTCAGGCTGGTCTCAGAGCAATCTACCTGCGAGCTCAGGCAATCTACCCGCCTTGGCCTCCCCACTGTGGAGTTACAGTCATGAGCCACCACACCCAGCTGTTGGAGTATTCTTAAACCAACAGATATGAAAGCACCATGAAAATGCAAAACGTCTGATCGGCGCCCATAGCTTGGTGGTTAGGGCACCAGCCACATACACCAGGGCTGGCAGGTTCGAAATTAGCCCAGGCCTGCTAAACAATGACAACTACAACAAAAAAATAGCCAGGCATTGTGAAAAAAAAAAAGAAAGAAAAGAAAACGGAAAGTGGTCTTATTACTTGTTATGATAAGAAGTAAATAGTAACACTTTGAACCATTTCCTATCTACACAAGGTAGTCAATAAATGTACCTGTACTTGAGTGAAGATGAGAATAAGGGCTAGTTCAAATTTCCTGTGTCTATGCCACCAAATACAAAAAGAAAGGCAAATAATCATATATGCACTTTGTGAAAAGATTGTAAAAGCAAAAGAACATCCAGTATCCCTCCAAGTATGTTGATGATTTGGTTGGCTTTATAGGTACCAATATACCCATTTCTGTATTTTAGTAAATAAAGCTTTCCCAACATGCTTTCTTGTACTCCTCAATCTAGAAGCAGCTAACCCATCTTCCTTTGTTACTGGGCCTTTCTCACATCCAAAATGCATAATAGGACAATCAGTCACAGGGTGGGCCTCCATCTGTGAGCAGAGATGAGCACTTGATCCAGGCCCTGGACCCCCTATCTACAGCAACTGACAAGGGGTGGCCACGGAACTGTTTCAGGGCCAGGTTGAGCACTTCACTAGAAGACGAATGCTGGAGGGAAAAGGGTCCCACTTCTTTTGGAACTATGGCCGCCAACAGTCACATTTCCCATCATACAAACAGAGCCAGTCTTTGACAGGAGAGAAAAAGGGCAACACAGGGAAAGATACAGAGGCAAGAAGAGAATGAAAGGGGAAGGGGTGAAAGAGGGAGACCCAGGAGACTTAGAAAGCTGCGGAAGCCCCTGAATCCGGCCACACTTCACAGCGTCCTGGTTTGAGAGAGTTGAGCTCTCAGCCTCTTGTACCTACAAGGGAAGAATTTTGACTAATACACACACAAGAATTGATATCTATACATTTGTGGATAAGTCTACTGAATAAATGTATCAGGAAACTAAGTTTCCTCCATCTCATGACAGAAACTCTGTAGATGATTTCCTTGGAACTTGTTTTTCCTATTTCTCTTCTTCCAAAGATCACTAGGTGGGTTCATATTTCACTGGGCTCTGTTTGGTAAGATGAAAATCAGACTGAAAAATATTTGGAAATAAAGTGCAATGCACTAACTTTTTGTTCTCTTCAGATCTATGACTGTGCCACAAGGCCCAAACTAGAGAAATGCATATGTCATCCCATCAGAATAAAATATAAAGAAGAGAAAAATACAATTGTCAGCTTAAATAAAAGCAAAAACTCAGTGAAGATGTCCCCTTCTTTCTTTCTTTCTTTTGTTACTTCTCTGACAGCTCAAGGGACAGAAGGACCAAAGTAGTAAACCAAAAACTCGAATAATAGAAGCAAAACTATCAAAATAATGAAGTTCTCAAAGTCCTAAGGCATCTCCACCATTATGTCAAAATTCAAGTAAAAGTCGGGTGGTGTCTGTGGCTCAGTGGGTAGGGCACCGGCCCCATATACTGAGGGTGGTGGGTTCGAATTCACTCCTGGCCAAACTCCAACAAAAATATAGCCGGGTGTTGTGGCACACGCCTGTTGTCCCAGCTACTCGGGAGGCTGAGGCAAGAGAATCACCTAAGCCCAGGAGTTAGAGGTTGCTGGGAGCTGTGTGATGCCACGGCACTCTACCGAGGGCGATAAAGTGAGACTCTGTCTCTACAAAAAAAAAAAAAAAAAAATTAAAGTAAAAGTCACACGAAACACCCTTCAGTTCTATGTCATAATCCCACACGGTGCTTGACAAACAGTGAGAAGCCGAGTGAAAATTACTGATTTACCTTTCTGTGCTGAAATGGAAGTTGAAAGTTAAGTGGCAACATAAAGCTAAGCACCTCCAAGACTGGGTTTCAAGTCTAGACTAGACAGAAATGACGGAAAATCATTAAGAACAGAAGCCATTAAAAGGTCAGAAATAAATTGTTATCAAGCCCTGTTCGACCATTTTATCAGTCAGAATTTTCTCTTTGCTCCCAAGAATGCAGCAGCATTTTCTCGTCTCTGGAGATGAATATGATAGTATCCGGGTTGGATGAACGCACGGATATTCAGATTCCAAGAATGTTTTGTGTAAAAATTGCTGTTTGCAAATTGAAATTCTCAGATAGTTTTTTAAAAATATAATGGTCTTATCTCCGTATGTCTCGAACCTTAGTGTAAAAATTTTGTGAAGTTTATCCTTGGTGGAGGAGGAAGCCTGTAATGTCTTCATGCTTAGACCTCAGTATAGTTCTTGATGCGATAGTTTAGCTCTAACTCAGATTATAAGACATCGGGCAAATTCATGCAAGTCTTTCAGAAATAAGCTTGATCTTTGGCTAAATGAGCATGTTAGTGGATCAAAATGTGGAAAATCTGTGTCTAAATTGTGAAAGTGGAAAATGATGGGTTAAGGGATTGAGTATAGAAAAAGAGTCTTAATCATTTTAGCAATTAGTATGTAATGTCCTAAAATGATTCACTAATCATTCTGCAGCTGGTATACTGAAAAAACACAGGGCCTGATGCGTTCCTGAAATGTCATAGTCCATCAGAATCCACACTTTGAAGAGAATCTAGAGTTGTAGACTTGCCCTCTGAAATTATGTAACAGAAGTTCTGACGAAACCCAGGTAACCTCTGGCTTGGTTCATTTTGAATGATTATTATTACATTTTAATGAAAGCTACTTAGAGTTTCATCATCTTTAAATAGGACGGTCCATTTGCCCAAAGGAGAGCTTATACTAAATCTTCAAGGACCTTTTCAAGGGCCTTTTTAGTTTACAATCACAGAAGTCAGTGCAATATTACTTCCCTGGATCCACTCAGTTGAAATCTGTAAATGCTACGTAAATAAACAGTCCCATCTGTATATCATACCTGCCTGCCACAAATAAAAGAGATGAAGAAAGAGAGGAGGAAGGACATGAAAATAACATTCCAATGTAAAGCTGGAGTTCTGGATTCATAGATCACAAATGTGAAGTGCTGCTCAAAAGATAAGAGCTGTTCTTTCAGTAGAAGGTGATAATTTGAATCCACCCAGGTAGCTGAAGACAAATACCAGTGAATTAAATAGTTAAATACCTCTCCTGACCCCCTGTTTTACCCTTCCAGGCCCACATGAGCATACTTTTTATTTTGTTGTGTATTTGTATGCTGAGCTCAACCCTAGCTTCAATACATTCCTAAAACTACCTGTCTCTTTGCCTTCCCACAGTGTAATCAAAAAGAAAAATGTTGGTTGGGCAATAGCTATTTGGCTCTGATGCTGCCTTCCTTTAAATTTAGTAAGAAGGTCTTGGGCCATTTCAGTCCACTTCATTATCCGAATTCATATCCATTTACCTATGATTTGTTCTTGACAGTGATAAAATTCAAAGGTATTGCCCTGGGTATACGGTACGCTGACAGTTGTCAAGGCTGCTCCTATGGCCGTCAGAGACTGCTTTTACACTACCCAACTGTGGATTGTAAAACCGATTCACATGCTCCAGAAGCCCTGAGGTTATAATGATGTTCGTTTATGAAGGTCCTTTATTCAACAATTCAAAGCGCGGTGTAGGAAGTCTTCGTGACAAAAGCTCTCTCACTAAATTATGAAGATCGCACACCGGCATCATTAAATTCTGACAGAAAACATTTACATAATTAATCCAGGCCAGGAAATATAGCGTTAAGTTGATTATACCCTGATTTTTAACCCCTTGCAGACCACCATTCGTCTTGTTTTTTTAAATGATGAACGTGTATGTGTGTGTGTGTACCCACACATTTTTGCCAGGCATATCTAAGAGCCATTCACGGATGAACACATTCTTATAGTTCAATTAACCTACATCTCATGCACAAGAGTTAACAGACTGCTATAAATCTTCAGCTAATTGATTCCTCCTGTCGTCATCTGAATATTGTGAGCCATTTCTGGAGAAAGACAATGCTTTCTCCCTCCTTCTTTTTTATTTTGCCTGAGCTTGTGCTGCAGTACCTGTGTGCACTAGAAGGAAAGAGATATTCATTCTATAAGAATAAGAACGCAAAATCTTTCTCTTTAGAGAAGATTCTTTTTTTTTCCAGCTGAATGGATTATTTTGGCCAGGCTAAGTTTAGTGAGAACCAGAACAGCATCAAGTTCATTGATCTTTGGTTACTTTAAAGAAGGGAGGAACAGAGATTCAGCAATGAAGGAGGCAATTCTCCATTCCATGCATGGAGATTGCAGGAATTGGAGGTGAAGAGGACGCAGCTGCAGTTCTTAACTTTTGAATGAAAAGCAATTATGCCAAGAGCCTTCATTTTAGATTGTCAGCATGAGCCTATGTCATACCCATCCTGACACTCCCAAACTGAAGATTTTAAAGGCCTCCTGCCTTTGTCATTGAGACACCTGTCACCAACTACACTGAATCAGCATCTCTAGATGCTGGGAAATACATATTCAACATGAATCTATGTGTGACACAACAGTAGGGAGACTGGAATTCTTCAGAATCCTTACAGAAAAAAACATGAAAGGGAAATTTAAGCCTAAAAAAGAAGCTGAAGTGGTGAGAAAATTTTTCACCTTGTAAAAAAGACTTCTGATTCCATTTTTACGTGTTTTTCGTTGAAATCACTAACCTCAGTGTCAAGTTAACAATGTACATTTTTGTAAATATTTTTAAAAATGCGTCGACTATAAATATTACTGGAAGAAAGTCTTAAGGAAAAACATGGGCTTCTCCATGGAGACTATAGCCCCCATTTGGGCATATTATTAAGGCAAGAAATATTTCTAAATATTTTATTTTTTCATTTTAAGACGTTATAATTAATGAGGATGAAATAAACTATCAGACATGTATTGTATTCCTTAGGAGGCCTGGCAAAAGAAAAAGAAATGGATTCTTTAGAATACCAGGAAAAATGTTGTACTCTGTACATGTTAAATCTCATTTTCAAATACATTTATTATTCATTCTTACCCTCTTCATCCTTGTCCTCCTGCTTAGGATCACATCTATGAGTCAATTGCAAAAGCAGTGCTCATTTCCCGCTTACTCAAGTATATCAAGATATTCAATTTATGATTTCTGAATTCAAAAGAGAGACAGCCCCCAGAACTCCAAGTGACACTCAGAAGAACTTGGAATGTTATAGTTCACCAGCTTAGATATCTCTCTAAAGAAAGGCTAATGACTTCTTTATACCTTATTAGCTACTTGATGGCATACTTACACAAATGTATTCAATGTTTAAAAATTAATAATTGTATATAACTGATGAGGTAACAAAATTGAAATGTATTATATTATTTGAGCCCTTACATGAAGCACTAAATCAAATCTCATATGATTAAATCAAGCACATATGATTTTATGCATCATTAAAATCAGAAATATAGCAGTACATATTGTTTCTTTAATTATAATCTATTTTATCTTGACAAATAATGGCCAGTCGAAATAGTAGAAAAAATAAATTTCTAGATTAAAGGCAGTCATCCAAGGTATGCATGCTCTATTTCCAAACAGATTCTAAAACTCTTGACATCAAATGACATAATAAAATTACAGTATTATATCAGAACTTCAGACTACAGATAAATTCTAACGGAATACAGAGGAAATGGAATCCATTTATTTACACAGCAAAACCAAGAAGGGAAAAATTAGATATAAGAGAATTTTTGACAGCAAGTACTTGCCAATCTATCTTAAGGTTAAAACTAATAACATTTTATCATGCAGAATTCAATTTTCATCCATTTTCTCCTGGGTATAACAACAGTCCATTTATTAACTGACTAAAACATCTTATAGGTGCTCATTTGTTCTACTTTTTCAACAGAATTTATTTAATTGAAAACATTAATTTGAGTAGTGTCCAGTCACCAATTCATGAGATTGTAGACCTCATGCTCTCTGATATTAAATACTCAGGTTTTCATTCCTCTCTGATGAAGCTTTTAAAGCTAGAACTTTTCCAATAAGTAGCAGAATTATCCAAATGGAATATCATTTTTTCCCTTTATGTAGCTTATCTTAGTAGACAAGAATCAGTACGCAATAGAACGTTTGTGCATTTTTCTTCCTAGAGCTATACAAAGGATATTCCAAATGTTATTTTGAGTATCACTTATGAACCAACCCAAGCCTTTATCAAAGGATGTACTGACTTTAGCTCTGCCTTAATATAAATCAATAATTACCATGCTAGATGTTGATACAAAAAAAAAAATAGAATAAGGCTTTCCAAAGAATCTTATCAGACAGGCATTATAACCTCATTATTTAGATAACAAAATTGAAATCAGAAAACTTACACAATAAATATGTAAGAGAGATGATTAAAAACTCCAGACAGCTGAAAACCCAGGTTTGCGCAACACAAATCATTGTATTTGCTCAATTTTTTTTCCTCAGAGTTACTTATAGTATTTGCTCAATTTTTAACTTAATTGATTGATATTGAAGCAATATTGCACGCTTAACATCTTGACAATATCGTCATAATATAAAGTTACTCTTTAAGGGCAGCACCTGTGGCTCAGTGAGTAGGTCACCAGCCCCATACACCGAGGGTGGCAGGTTCAAACCGGCCCTGACAAAACTGCAACAACAACAACAAAAAATAGCTGGGCATTGTGGTAAGCACCTATAGTCCCAGCTACTCAGGAGGCTGAGGCAAGATAATCACCTGCGCCCAAGAGCTGGAGGTTGCTGTGAGCTGTGACGCCATGGTACTCTACCAAGGGTGACAAAGTGAGACTCTGTCTCTAAAAATAAATAAATAAATAAATAAATAAATAAACAAATAAAATTATTCTTTAAAATAATTTAAAATTTTATTTTTAATGTGCAGTAAGAAAAATAATGAGTGCTCTCCCACATGTTCTAATTCCTGAAACCTGCAAGTATAATCCCCCAAAGGGGGAAAGAAACCTTGACTTTGGAGATGTGAATTCAGTTAAGGATCTTGAGATCAAAAGATTATGTTGGATTATCCAAGTGGGCCAATGTAGTGATGGGGGTCCTTACAAGAGGCAGGTAGAAGTGTCAGAGTGGGAGATTTGAAGATGCCCCATTGCAGATTCTGGAGTTAGAGAAATGGAACCATGAGCCACGGAATATGGAAAGCCTCCAAAACCTGAAAAGGGCAGGAAAACACATTCTTTCCTAGAGCCTCCAGAAGAAATGCAACTCTGTAGAGCTTTGGTGTCTTAGGGGATCTTAGACTGGTAACATTCACTTGAGACTTCTAACCTCCAGAATTGTAGTAAATTTGTAATAAATTTTTAGTTTTTTACATTTGTGGCAACTTTTTTTAATATCAGGGTAGAAAATATACATGGTATACGGCTATAAACAGGGCCTACTTTACTGTGGTCTTGGCAGTAAGGAAGCCACCATAAGTTGAAGGCATTATAATTGGCATCAGTGCTTACACTGAGGATATGGAGAGAATCTGAGTTGTCTGGGCTGGCTTTCTATGCAGTATTTATTTGACCCTCTACTTCACTCTATGCCATGAAGGCCATTTTGTGCATAATTATAGTACTATCCCTGAAACATATTATGAATTGGAATTATTTGTGTGTCAGTTATTTAACAAAAGCTTCAACTCTCTGTATCCACTTAGATACGATTAATGAGCCAAAAGAGACGAATCCTACCCGTCTTAACTGCTTGGCCTTCAGCTTTGAGCAACTTTCTGCTTTCTTGCTTGGAAAGGTCATCGTAATGCTATTTTAAAATCCTAAAGATCACAAAACATTTTAAATGCTTTCCTGAAAATTTTGAAAGCTCCCCAAACCCAGTCAGGTCAATAAAGAATTATCATTTAACATTTGTTAAGTACCCAGAGTCTGGAAAATACCATACGAGACAAAGAAAAAGAGGCAAACACACTATAGAAATTATGAGCACTTCTTTTAGAGAAAATAACTCTCACCTGTAGGTCTTGGGAGTTGATAATTCCGATTGATCAGAAATAATGACTCTGCAACTTGATTACAACCCATGAGCCTTGATAAAAAGGCCACATGAATCTCTGTTCCTGGTTATAAGGTGGAGGTCTATGATTGGACTTCAGGAGTCAAAGATCTGAACTAGTCTCTGATCATTTTGTGAGAAAGGTCAGTATATTATGATACATACTTCAGTAATAGGCTTGCAAATTTTGTGAAAATGATTTTCTCATCCTCTGTACACGTGGCTAATCTCTGAAGTATTTTGGATACCGATAATGAACATTTTTATGCTGCATATTTTAGGAGATACAATAATTAATACGGCCCTTTTTTCAAGGCCATCACCACCTAGTGGAGGAGAGAAAAATGACATATATTGTACATGGTCCATTCCTCTCACAGTGCTTAGCAAAATATCATCTCATTAAAGAAGATCCTTAATGAACTAATTGTATAAGTACCATACCAGGTAGAATGAGATAAAGTTTAAGGTAGAAGGTACAAATAAAATGCTGTATATTAAACATTTCCCAATATTTGGAGAATGGCCACCTGTATAATTGCCATCTGCTAAATTTTGAAACCAAGTTTGGAGTTATACAAATTGCCTTAGATCAAAAACTACGTTGAAACAAAAGAGAAGAAATTTTTTTAAATGAATGAACTTTTGGCTTTGCCTTAAAAGAACCCCAAGATAGATGTGGTGACAGGAATTGCAACCCCTCTTCTTCATATCAGAGGAGAATCTGAACCCCAGGAATGAACGTGAGGCTCATGCCACTCCTCATCCAAGGGAGAAAGTAACCACTAAAAGCTCCCGTGGTTCTTTGTGCTGGTGCCAGGTCCCAGGTGCTGCCTTGCACAATGCTATAGATCCGCCAGCAGTACACAGCTTTGCTATTGGAAGAAATACTCAGTCCTTAAATTAGGTTTAAATTATTTTATCTTCAAGACATAGAGAAAAGGTAGGATGAACAAGTCTAGGGATCTAACGTGCACCATGATGCCCAAAGTTAAGTAAATTGTGCTGTGTTGGGGATTCCTGCTGAGTGAATAGATTTTTAACTGCTCTTGACACAAAAACAGAAATAATGGGTAACTATGTGAGACAATGGACATGTTAATTTACTTCACTAGGGTAGGCATTTTATTAGCTATTGTATATGTGTGCCGTAACATTATGTTGTAAACCTTAAACATACACAATTACAGTTTTTCAAAGTTTGTGTTTCTCAGATTAGATTTGTTAATAATTCATATAAAAGTGAAAAAAAATCAGTGTGAATGGACGAATGGGATGTTAAACTGAAGGCTTCACTTTATTTTTTTTATTAAATCATAACAGTGTACATTAATACTATCATGGGGTACAGTGTACTGTTTCTGTATACAATTTGAAGTACTTTCATCCAACTGGTTAACGTAGCCTTCATGTCTTTTTCTTACCCCCTTCACAGGACTGGTGCCTGGGAGACTGGGAAGTTGCAGACTTCCAGGACCCACTGCTGGGGGTTCCAATGAGACTATAGAACTCAAGAAGGATACAAGGAAGTAAGAAAGAGCTCTCAACCTTTCAGGGAGGTTAGCATTGTCAGAAGGCAGATAGGATAGAATTTCAGACAGAGAAACTTGAAGGGGTAGATAAAGAACATAAACAACAACAGTGAGGTCAAAATAGTAGGGAACATCCAT